>JACVVK020000180.1:250000-312500 GCA_018292915.2 Batillaria attramentaria | reverse complement strand
ATTGATGTATGAAGGAGAACATTGTGCGCTGAAGCTGAGACAAGAACCTGCTCTCTACACTTGTGCGTTGAGTTACCACGACCCAAAGGGGCGCCATGTCATCGGCTCTAATCTTGAGTAAGTCTTGTTGTACTGCACTGTGCAATAATATTTCTTAGTTGTATTTCTTTCTGGAGGTTCACAACAACAACAACAACAACAGCGGCAGCAGCAGCAGCAGCAGCAACAACAACAACAACAACAACAACAACAACAACAACAACAACAACAATCAACAATCAAAAACCTATAAATGAACCAAACACTCGTAATCACATTTACTATGCTTTGCACACACAACACACACACACACACACACACACACACACACACACACACACACACACACACACACACTTAGACGTGTGTCAGCAATGGTGGACTACCTGTCTTTCTGGCTGATTTGGTGAAAGTGTTAAACTTCAGAGAATACGTACTGACTTTCTTCTCAGACAAGACTGACTTTTTGATCTTACGATGTTCCCGTTTGCAGAAATATTAAAAGTCGTGATGTTGTTTTGTATGATTCTCTAAGACTGACTTTTTTCAGGTCTTGCCTGCGTTTTCACTCTCTCGGTCAACGCGGAAAATGTTACCTTCAGCTGGGTCTATGTTGATGGCCTGTACTACTGGATCTCGTACAACCAGACAGATTTTGACACTGCCAAGTGTGCTTGTGAGGCTCAAACCGGTGTCGTGCGCCTAGCCATAGTGGACACGGAGGCTATTCACACGCCAATCAGCAACTATCTGTACGACCGGCACGGACGAGATTTCTTCATCGACGCAACAAGGCCATCAGGTATTATCGGGTGTTAAAAGTCTGTGTTCGTAATGGGTTCTGAGGGGGGGGGGGGGGGATTGCCGCTTACAAAGTTTTACACCACTCGCCAGTGCAAACTTTCAGTGAGTTAACTATGAGTGCTTTACGTCCGAAAATAGTAATGAAACAGAGAGCGAAAGTGTGAGTTATGACTTTCCATAACACACTCAGTGGTTTACGAGTTCGCAAAAACACACTTCAGTTATGTCATCAATCAGAAAGTGCGTCATTTCAAACATTTGGAACTCATACGTCACGGCCGGTGCACAGTTATTTTGCTCACTTTTGGCGGGTGAGGCTCGGTAGCTACGCAAACAATCGAACCATGTCGGGGTTAGTCTTAGGCCGTAAACCACTCGAACTAATCATGTAAGCTCTGTATAAGGCTGCTTGCGAAATGAATAAATGTTCCTTTTGGCCACTGCGACCGGTTTTTGTGACTTTACGGCTTCTATCCAGTCGAAAAATATGATTTTCTGTGGCCTCACGCTTCTATGCCTGTACTACACGTCGGTTCGACCGAGCCTCTAGAAATAGCAACTAATCAGCGCTGTCCAGTTGGTGTTCAGTAGGCAACCAAATAATGTCGTCTGCTCAGTACGACGTACGCCTCTACTTATGCAGAACAACATAATTATACACCAACCCGAGTCACCACAATGGATTCAGATGTAACAAAATGTAACGAAGCCGACGTCAACGCCGATAATGATAATAAAACGACGACGATGATAATGATTTGTCGACGAATGTCGTGTTGCTTCTGCTGAAGACGATGATGACGTCGACGACAGTAGCGGTGGTGATGATGATAACGACGACGACGACGACGATGATGTTGACGTTGAATTGATGACGTTGATGATGATTTCAGGGGTTGGCAACTACACTTGGGGTAACGGCTGTCCACTGCTACAGAGCGACCCCCGATGGCAAAATGGCACAGAAAACCCTGAACCCCAAGACTCTGACACTATCGCCGTACTGACGGGCAGTAACAATACGATGATGTTTGCTGGGGCTTCTTTCACACAGCTCTTTCAGCCGCTGTGCCAGTCAGGTAGGCAAGAAAGTATCACTTGCTTTGTCTGAAATGTGGGGTTTGGGCGGCTTTTGAGTTTACGGCATTGGTGTCTATAGCAAAGTTTGGACAGAACATAATTGTTGGTATACTGTGCTGGTGTTTACTGTAATAATGATAATGAGTATTGTACAGGCGCTTTACCCAGTTTCATTAATCGGCTCAAAGCGCCGCGAACTGAACCCAACACGCACGCTCACGTGAATCACACGCATTCTCTCACACGCTGGACATAAACACATAACAATCACGTGGTGCGAAGGGGCAGCTCAGCTACTTAAGTTTCGGAATTTAGAATTGCATTTATTTTTCAAATTTGGTGGGCTGAACACTTCCAAAGCAGAGGGGGAGGAAGCCGGAGTACCCGGAGAGAACCCCCGACGATCGGCCCGAATGAACGGTGCCACATACGAGAAGGAAAAAATTGTTTGCCTCAAGTGGGACTCGAACCTCTGACCTCTCGCACAGGTGGCAAGTCTCTTAACCACTAAACCACCGACCAGCTATATCATGACATCTTGGTGTGAAACAATGTAATAGTTTATCAAACAGAAAACGACTTTTCATACCGCACAAGTGTATCCCATGTTTTTACTCTTTTTTGGGGTTTTGGCCCTGTATGCGAAAATCAGGCAAGATTAGCAGATTCTTTGACAGCAAACACAAGTATGATCGAAGTGTGTTACGTGTCGGAGTTGTGTTGGAGAGCCCGTCGTCTTATCGAGGTGAAACGATGACACACAGGCGTACACCTCCTCACGTTGCGAGTTCTTGTGGACCGCCCGTTGTCTCCTCACTCACAGAAAACACGTGAGCGCGTAGAAAAGTTATAACCTAGTGGAGTTTATTACAGCTCTTCTCTGGTGTTACACAGCACATTCAAGCTTCGCAAATACAAGCTTCTCTCGTGCACACACACACACACACACACGCACACACACACATATCTCCGGGCCTTATATACAGATACAGCATTCTAGTACACTCTAGACCACTCTTATAAAAAGAACCAATCAACAATCAGAACGTGAATCACCTTATTACTATTTTAAAACTAAAGAAGAATCCAGAATAATCAAGTACCTGCCCGCCGAACCTAGGCGCGTTATATAACACCTTCTAATCGTAAAACAAGTCAGAACAAAGCGATTTGCACGAAATTTCCGAGCGACTCAGCTCTAGGCCCTAAGTGCATACCTTTCGCCCGAGGTGAAATAGCTACAGTTAAAACAGGGTCACCACTTCTCGAATACTCGTGATAACAATAGAAACTTCTGGATCACGGGAAACACATTTACAGTACTAACACACAGTATGAACTGAACATAGCAACTTTTCTGTTGACACTAAACTGCAAAAAACATTACAGCTGTTATCCTACAGCACACAAACGAAATACAAACAAAAGACACAGCCCGCTCGTAACAAAGTGCAACACTCCCCCTAAGCCAAAACTAAATCCGTGCAAATGTAAATCCTTTTTTTTTAAGTGAGGACACAGATGCACAACCGTAAACTTGCTTGGTAGGAATAGACTTAAACGTTATCACAACGCAAAGACATGCGCGTGTTTATATATTGGAAACCTGACTGTGAAGCAAAGAATTTTTCCTTCTCGTGCGTGGCACCGTTCATTCGGGCCGATCGTCGGAGGTTCTCTTCGGGTACTCCGGCTTCCTCCCCCTCTGCTTGGAAAATGTTCAGCCGACAAAATTTGAAAGTAACTTCAATAGTAAATTCCGAAACTCAAATAGCTGAGCTGTCCCTTTGCACCACGTGATTGTAGTGTGTTTATGTCCAGTGTGTGAGAGAATGCGTGTTATATACGTGAACGTGCGTGTTGGGTTCAGTTTGTGGAGCTTTGAGTCGATTCCAGAAATTGGATAAATCGCCTATACAATACTCAGATATCATACTATAGTATTCGTCGTCGTGAAAACTTCTAAAGCAGACTAGCAAAATAAAAACAAAACAAAACAAACAACAACAACAACAACAACAGGAAAAAAAAGAAAGGATAAAATCCTCGTCGGTTTCTTTGACTAACATTCTTGATGAGTCCAAATGCCTTTTGCTTTTATTTTTGCTGGCAGCCACTCCCCCCTCCCTGTTCGGACCCTCCCCTCCTAGCTTGACCTGGGTGACGCTCGGTCCGGAATCTGAGATGTTTGGTTTCTCCCATGAAACTCTTTATCGCGGGAAGGCGAGAAAGGCGTGCGAGACGCTTGCAGGGGGAGGTCGCTTGGCCGATCTGGATTTCGCCTTTGACGACGTGGCACAGTATATCATGGACAACCATCAAAACAGACCGTATTGGATTGGTGCTTACAGGAAGATTGATAGTGAGTACTGTAAATGCGCAGAATTTATGATTGTTACGCTCACGGATCATTCTGACCTGTTTTCGCGGCGTGTTAAGCATCACATCGCTTAAGCACCTGCACAGTGACATCATCTCAAATTCTCTGTCTGTCTGTCTGTCTCTCTCTCTCTCTTCGTGTCACACACACACACACACACACACACACACACACACACACACACACACACACACACACACACACACACCACCGCCACCACCACCAACAACACCTTAATTTGCAGGCTCATCATTCTCGTGGAGTAACGGGGACGGGGTGACGGTGAACGCCGCCTGGTGGGCGCCTAATGAACCAGACGCCGGCGAGCAGATAGCCAACATCCAGTATCACTCGGGCAGCTCCAGCGTTCGCTTGATCGGGAGGTCCACAGGCGCCCGCGATCACTACTACATCTGCCAACGGTCGAGAGGTTTCTGCTCATTTCTTATTTTCTTTTAATATCATCATCATCATCATCATCATCATCATCACTATCATCACCACCACCACAACCACCGTCGTCGTCGTCGTCATCATCATCATCATCATCATCATCATCATCATCGTCGTCGTCCTCGTTGTCCTAATTCGTGTGATTTACAGATGGTTGAAAGTCACATAGCCATATAGCCTAAAACGTGTCAGAGACGTACACGGGTCGATACTGAAGATAATCGTCATCGTGATTTATTAGCGTGAAAGTCAGAGGTGTAGAACTGGGTGCGCGTATGGCCCATCTATGTCCATTAATTTATTTCAGCACATGAGGGCAGAATATATTTTAACAGTCAGCAGACAGCAACAACAACAACAACGATGTTCGCAAAAAAAAAGAGCAAAAGGAAATAACAATAAACAAAGAAAACAACAACATCAACAACAACAACAACAACAACAACAGCAACAACAACAACAGCAACAACACTATAATGAAAAGAAATGTACGTAGCCTAATAACATAACGTACGTATTGAAATTACCTTCATATTAATTTTGTGTAAGTATAAAGACAATTTAACCGTTTAATCGCACTTTTGAATACAGTAGGGTAACTTATAAAGACATAGGCCGTGTGGCACTTGCCACATAAGGACCTTTGGATGATGATGATGATGATGAGATGATGGGTGGATGGGTGGGTCTTTGGGGGTTTAACGTCCTTTTCCACCACATACGGGTGATATCAAAGACGAGGCAACTATGAAAAGGTCAGCACAAATATTTGGCCCCAGCCGGGATACGAACTCACGACCCGAGCATTGGTAGTCCAACGCTCTACCATTCGGCCACCCCGGCTCCCCTGACACCCTGCCCCTGATGATGTTGATGATGATGATGATGATGATGATGTTACTCTGCAACAGCCTCAACGGAGACTCTGGAGTGGACCACCCTAGGAGCAACCAGCGAATTGTTCGGTTTTTCCTCCGTGCCCAGGAGTTACGACGGCTCGCGGGAGGCGTGCTCGCATCAGGCCGGCGATGTTGTGCTGGCGTCTGTTGACGATGTTATTGACGAGGCGACGGCTTACGTCAGTGAACGTTACCCGGGTAAAGAGTTCTGGGTGGACGGTAGTGAAGTATTGGGTGAGTCTTTACTAGCCTTGCCTGTCATCGAGACATTTTCTTCCTTCTTAAAAACAAAACATACAACAGCAAACATAATAACAAACGAACAGACAAACAAAATCATTTACAAATTTCAAAGCATCGGTACAAAAACACACGTAACTATACCAGTAAGTAAAGTTTTAGGGAAATTCTTTGCCTTAACACGACCGTGAAATCCGTCAATACCTTTTAAATGAATTATGATTGATATAGGGAGAAAATCTGTGAATATGACTGGCAAAAAGAAAAATGACATAAAATAACAGTCTTAATCATTAAGACTGTTGACGTACGTGAAATACTGTTGACGTACGTGAAATACTGTTGACGTACGTGAAATACTTCAGCAACAACAACAACAACAAAAATCTGTTAATATGACTGGAAAAATGTATTAAGAAATGACACATGTAAAATGTCAGATTAGGACCGTTGACGTGAAGTGAAACACTTTAGCGACAACAGAAACAAAACGCTGTGAACATGACTGGAAAAAACAGTATCTACGAGACAAAAAGAAAAGTGACACACATAAAACATCAGTCTTCATCAATCAGAACCGTTGGCGTGAATCAAATACTTTACCGACAACAGAAGGAAAAAAAATCTATGAATATGACTGGTAAACAGTATCTACGAGGTAAAAGGAACAGTGACATATACAAGATGACACACGTGAAATACTTTAGTGACAACAGACAAAAAATTCTGTGAATATAATAATAATAATAATAATAATAATAAATTGCTTTTATATAGCGCAGTATCCCAGCGGACGCTGGCTCAGAGCGCTGTACAATTACACACACACACACACACACACACACACACACACACACACACACACACGCACACGCACGCACGCACGCACGCATGCACGCACGCACGCATCACTTTCTTAACACACACACACACACACACACACACACACACAGACACACACACACACACACACACACACATGCCGGATTGCACCCACACTGGCTATGGGCAGCGGGGACACTACAACTCCCGCTCTGAGGGAAGCAGACAGTTAATCACACGCAACGTGGAACAGGTGAGTTTTCAACTGAGATTTAAAGGAGACTAGAGTAGGAGCACTGCGGAGGCAGAGTGGAAGAGAATTCCAGACGAAAGGAATATGACTGGAAGACAGTATCTACAAAGCAAAGAGAACAGCGACATATATAAAATACCTGTCTTTAATCAAATCAGGACTGGTGACGTACGTGAAATACCTGGGCGACAACGGGAGTGTCCTTGGCTTGTCGATTACCCTTGACACAACGACACTTCGCCCATTCGTGTGTCGCGGAATCCCAGGTGAGTCAGGGGATATTTCGTAGCTGAAAACAAGTTTCTTCATGCATGAACCATTCACGGGCCTAGTTCTTAGATTTTTAGGCTCACGTGTCGTTCTAAGCTGTTTTGGTGATGTACTGCAACACACTACTTCGGCACCTGCACGGTGACACACCATCAAATAATAAATAATAATAATAATAATGAGTATCGTATAGGCGCGTTACCCAATTTCAGGAATCGGCTCAAATCGCCGCGAACTGAACCCAACACGCACGCTCACGTGAATCACACGCATTCTCTCGCACACTGGACATAAACACATTACAATCACGTGGTGCGAAGGGTCATCTCAGCTATGTCAATTACGGAATTTAGAATTGCATTTATTTTTCAAATTTGGAGGGCTGAACATTTCCAAAGCAGAGGGGGAGGAAACCGGAGTACCCGGAGAGAACCCCCGGCGATCGGCCCGAATGAACGGTGCCACATACGAGAAGGACTCAAACCCCTGACCTCTCGCATTGGTGACAAGTCTCTTCACCACTAGACCACCGACCGCCCCAAATGCTGGCACTGAGACGATAGAAGCGTACCCGCTAAGAAACCAGCCGGCGTGTGTCGTCTATAACACACTATATTTGAAACGCGTTTGTCTATGTGGTACCAGGGTGGGTGGGTGTTTGGGGGTTTAACGTCCTTACCCACCATATACGGGTGATATCAAAGACGGGGCAACGATGAAAAAGCCAGCACGAATATTTGGCCCCAGCCGGGATACGAAGTCACGGCCCAAGCATTAGAAGTCCAACGCTCTATCATTCGGCCACCCAGGCTCCCCCTATGTGGTACGATGTTAAACAGTACCAAAACATCTCACTACGATCGATAAGCCTAAATAATGTCTAGGCTGTGGATTTTGGGTTTTGCTTAAAGACCTATATCTGCCAACATGCATGTTTATATCATGAAGTAGATTGTAAACTAAAGTTGTGATTTTTATTCAAAGCTGCCGAAGCCACTAAAGGACAGTAAGTACCAGAATAAATTAAGAAAGAGAGTGAGTGAGTGAGTGAGTGAGTTTTTTCTGGCTTTAAGCCGCGCAAGCACCAAAGACTAATTCGCGGCTAAGTGTGCCTGCAATACGTGAACAAAAATGTAACGTTGCACAAATGATGCAAACTGGTCTACGGGGCGGTATAAACCTAGGACATGCAGGAGACTCTACACCTTCATGCTAACCTTTCGAACTCCCGATTACCAAAAAAGCGTAGAAAACAAATAACAATTACAACTAGGTAAAACAAAGACAAATACTAAGCACATACACAGCAATTATCTTATCATCTTCTAGGCGCAATAAACCAGTTCGCACATTATGCCCCACATTACTTTTTCCTAACCACTGGTAGTGCAGACGTAAGCGAGAAGTTAAAAAGATAAGAAGGAGAAGATGAGGTAAGATGAGATGAGACGAGATGAGGTGAGTTGAGAGAAGAGAAGAGAAGAGAACTATTGTAGCTCAAACTGCTGGGGAATAAACTTGATTATGTCGCTGTATTGATACAGCCTGTACCTGACTGGCAACTCAGCATCTGTACCTGTAACTCATGAAGCAGATACACATGAAAAGGTACCTCTAATTTCATTTTTACCAGTGAGAACATCACCAGTAACATCTAAAGCAAATATGCACTCACATAATCATCAGGTGTGAAATAATCTGTTCTACCCTCTTTGGAAGAGCCTCTGGCCAGATAAATAAAATTTCGCGTTTGTAATTCGTGAAGACATCAGATATGTCTCAACACAGTTGTCCACTAGTGAGATCATTGCATATCGCATTTTTTCGACGAAATATGTTCACGTAAATTCCCATCCTTATTGTAATGCCTATTAATCGATCTGATTTTACCCCCTCCCTCCACTCCCACCTTCACCCCCAAAGGTTTACCGGAGATTGTTCCCCGCCATCCAACTACACTCCCAACTGCTCGGAGCGGAGCGGGTCTGCGCAGACTCATGAGCCAGTTCCTGAAGCTGACGCAACTGCCACTAGCAGCACCCAACCACAACCAGCTACAACCATTTCTTCACCCGAGGCAGCCACAACAACGTCAGTGTTGACTACCGAAGCTGAGACAAGCGCTATTGATATCTCTCAGGTTCAGCCAACTGCTGCAGCCTATCATTCACTCGGCAGTTCAGAGGCAGACATAACAACGTCAGTGTTAACTACCGAAGCTGAGACAAACACTTCTGAAATCCAACCACAGCAAACTACAACCACCGATATCCCAGCTGATACAGCCACTGCCGACACCCTGGTTGATACAGCCGCTGTCGATACCCTGGTTGATACAGCCACTATCGATACCCTAGCTGTTCCAGGCACTACTGACACCCTAGTTGATACAACCACTATCGATACCCCAGCTGTTCCAGCCACTATCGATACCCAAGCTGTTCCAGCCACTACTGACCACCCTAGCTTGGATGTACAGCCACTATCGATACCCAAGCTGTTCCAGCCACTACTGACACCCTAGTTGATACAGCCACTATCGATACCCAAGCTGTTCCAGCCACTACTGACACCCTAGTTGATACAGCCACCACAGATATCCTAGTTGATACAGCCACTATCGATACCCCAGCTGTTCCAGCCACTATCGATACCCTAGCTGTTCCAGCCACTACTGACACCCTAGTTGATACAGCCACCACAGATATCCTAGTTGATACAGCCACTATCGATACCCCAGCTGTTCCAGCCACTATCGATACCCTAGTTGATACAGCCACCACAGATATCCTAGTTGATACAGCCACTGTCGATGCCTCAGCTGTTCCAGCCACTATTGATACCCTAGTTGTTCCATCCACTACCGATACCCTAGTTGCTCCAACCACCACCGATAGCATAGCTGTTCCAGCCACTACCGATAGCCTTGATGTTCCAAGCACTATCGATACCCTAATTGTTCCAACCACTACGGAGTCCCTAGGTATTTCAAGTACTGCCGATACCCCAGGTAATCCATCCGTTACCAATACCTTACTTGTCTCAACCACTACCGATACCCTAGATGTCTCAACCACTACCGATACCCTACATGTTCCAACCATTACAGAAGCTCTAGTTGATACAGCCACTGCCTATAGCCAGCAACAACCAGCTGTAATAACCCAGTCACTGGACAGTGCAGAGGCGGAATCGACAACGTCAGTGTTAACTACTGAAGCTGAGATCCCCACCTCCGATATCCAGCTACAACCAACTCCAACATTTCAGTCGTTCAGCGGTACAGAGGCGGGTACAATGACGTCAGAGCTGACGTATGAATCTGGGACAACCACGGCCGGTTCTCAAGCGCAAGCAGCTTCATCCTCCCAGTCGTCCAGCGGTACAGAAACGGATACAATGACGTCAGACCTGACTTCTGAAGCTGGGACAGCCACTTTCGGTTCCACGCAGCCAGAATCAACCGATGCCGCCTTTGAGTCGGTGATTGGTGCAGAGTCGACGACAGCAACGCTCGTGTTACTAACTACGGAAGCAGCAACAACCAGTACTGACGCAGACACAACCACGTCAAACTCCGTCACTACTGAAGATGAGTCAGTCATCACCAATGCCCCGCAGCAGGCAACTGTCGCAACCACTCAGACGACCAGCGGTAACGAGGTGTCTACAACAGCAAGCGGAGCAGACATAACTATAGTAAGTGGCACGTACCAAAGCGCTACCAACTTCGATGGTATGGAGAAGGAAAGGGACGGTGGGTGAGCGTCTGAGAGTTTAACGTCCGTTTCCTCCAAGTGCGCTTGATCTCAAAGTCTGGGCAACGAGAGAGAGGCCAGCACAATTATTTGGCCCCAGCCGGGATTCGAACTCACGACCCTAGCATTGAAAGTCCAACGCTGTAACACCCCGGATTTACTCGAGGCGGGGTTATGGAGCTGTTAAGGCCAAGCTCTAGTTTCTGTGTGTTTCTTCTTCTTCTCTCTCTTTTTTTTTTGTTTTTGTTTTTTCACCCGTCTCCTTCCCCGTTCCTGTCCACAGGACTTTCAGAATTGGAGGGGGCGGCGGGTGCCGTGTGTTGTCGTTTTTGTTGTTGTTGTTGTTGTTTTGGGTTTTTTGTGCGTTTGGTTTTTGGGATTTTTCTTTGTTTTTTTGTTTGTTTGTTCGTTCGTTTGTTTCTTTTTCTTGTTTTTTTATTTTGTTTTTAATTATTTGTTTGTTTGTTTGTATGTTTTTATGTTTTCGGTGTTTGTTGTTGTTGTTGTTGTTGTTATTGTTGCTTGGGTGTGTCCTCAGATTTTTTTTTGCGGGGGGGGGGGGGGGGGTGCTGCAAAAAGTAGATTCTGCAAGGTGTGTATGTGTGTGGGAGGGGTGGGGGGTTGAGGAAGAGTTAGATTCTGTTCTGCAGAATTCATGTCCAGTGCGTTAGCCGCGCTCTGTTTCCTTTGGCTTCCAGGTTGTCCCGACACGGACAGCAAACTCCTACCCCTTGTGCTGCATGTGCTGGCCCCAGTTTAACCTGGCACGCAACATCACGGCGGAGCAGCTGCGACTGGAGAGATTGAAAGAACCAACGTCGATCTGACACTGGACAAGAGGAACCTATCGTCCACCATACGGAAGAAGACCAGTGCCAAGGACAACCGTCCTGTCGCCAAGGCAACAGGAATAGTCGGGGTGTTTGTGCTGGTGGTCGTGTTAGCGGTCCTTGTGCTACCCGACGTGTTTAGGATCGCTCATGACGTAACTGAAGGGGTGACTTACACGCGTGTGTGAGACAAAGACACAATATTCCAAAGAAATAATTTTGGATTAGGGCTGTCATCTCCCCGCCCAACGCACTGGTTGTGTATCAGAAGACTGTAGCGGTTAGCAGGCGATGTCTCCTCCACCAGAGGGCGCATTCATCCAGACAATGGCTGACCAGCGTTTAATTGTTTGTTTGTTTGTTTGTTTGTTTCACGCTGCTGTAGTACAGCCACGCAAAGCTTCGCGAACATCCCGCAGTCAGTTTCTTCTTCAAGGTGACAGAGAAGTATTTGCACTGCTTTCG
Organism: Batillaria attramentaria; assembly: GCA_018292915.2. Classification (NCBI taxonomy): domain Eukaryota; kingdom Metazoa; phylum Mollusca; class Gastropoda; family Batillariidae; genus Batillaria; species Batillaria attramentaria. Next base: position 300,207 of record JACVVK020000180.1, on the reverse strand, counting down.
TGCTCTGACGAGGTGCGTGTGCTTTGTGTGAGACTGTATGTTTCCTGTACACAAAACAAGTTGCGCGGCGTTCACAAGCGCAAGGCCATTTATCATGATGGCAGGCATGGCTTTCCTTTTGGTAAGCGGCCAGCGCCGACGCAACGCGTTACGCTATTGCATAACATGACCTAATTTCGCACGCTGCGCGCTTCTCCCCCTTGTCTGATGTGTCCAGCTCATTGCGCCAGCGTCGCTCTCAGAAGACAGACTTCAGTTCGCTCGGCAGCAGCGGATTTCCTCACTTTTTACAAACTCCGGCGTGAACCAGGCCCGGGAACTAAAGCATCTGTAGTCATCCACATCATGGGATGTGTCATAACAAGGAATGCACGTGACCCTCAAAGTCGCACCCATGAAGTGGGTGAGTCTCGGCTGTGTGGCAACAGCCTCCCCATTGGGCCCATAGCACGCCCGCTCTGGGTAGGAGCCGACCTAGGAAGGAAAACTCCCGCTTGCTTCGGCTGGGATTCGAACCCGGTTCTCCCGGTCCATGGTCCAAAGTGCTAACCACTACACTACGGGGGGGGGGGGGGGGGGGGGGGCATTAGCGCCTACCACATATGAAACAACGACCTAAGATGTCTAACCGTGCCCACCTAACTTCGGTTCAGGATGGAAGACGCTCTAATCCCCTGCAGCATCTGTGCACACGTACAAACATGCTGGACGCACATCTTGGATGCAAACGTTAAAGACCGTGCTATTTCTGACAACTTCTGATTTGACCAGAAAGTAGAGTTATATTGGATAGAATTAATCGAATTTTTATTTAACAAAATCGCTAATCCTGTTTTTTATCTTCGCCTGTGTGCTGTATTCCTTTGAACTTCTGTACTGGTAGGAACATTCACTGTTCCTTAAGGAGCAAAATATCAGGAAATCGTCCATTTCTGTTATCTTCAATCCAAACATCCACGCGTTCTGTGTTTGCCTAAGTCACGGGAGGTCGTTAAATTTCAAATAACGATCGACGGGGCTTGCTTTCTTCATTCTATACCTCGTTTGCGCCCCGCTCGAGAGAGACTTTTTTTGTTTGTTTGTTTGTTCATGTGTTTGTTCTGGCTGTCTGCACTGACAAATTCCCTATCTTGGTTTCATGGACATCTCGCATGGAAAGAGATTAGGACGTAAGTCCGAGACTAGCTTGACTAAGCTAAGACAATGAATAGTAGGAGATGCATACACGGAGACTATGCCAGCACGTCTGCAACTATATCACGGGACTAAACGGCTTGTTTAAAAAAAAAATTGTGCTGTATGGAAAGATTGCTTTTTATGTCATTTGTATTACGGTATACTCTCTCTCTCTCTCTCTCTCTCAATTTAAATAGCTGAGCTGACCCTTCGCACCACGTGATTGTAATGTGTTTATGTCCAGCGTGTGAGAGGATGCGTGTGATTCACGTGAGCGTGCGTGTTGGGTTCAGTTCGCGGCGCTTTGAGCCGATTCATGAAATTGGGAAAAGCGGCCTATAATACTCATCTATTATTATTATTATTATATATATATATGCATCTTACTAATGTTTTATGTACTGTGCCTTGTGCTTGAGATGTGCTGTTTTGAACGTTATATAGATGTGAATTGCGGTTGAGTATGCATGCACTGTTCCCCCCTTCAGTCATGGGCTATGAGCCTCCACTGAATAAAGCAGTTGTCATTGTTGTCATTGTCTCTCTCTCTCTCTCTCTCTCTCTCTCTCTCTCTCTCTGTGTGTGTGTGTGTGTGTGTGTGTGTGTGTGTGTGTGTGTGTGTGTGTGTGTAGTCATAGTCCAGTCTTTAAATGGACTCTTATTTTTAATTATGTTATTATTATTGTTAATATCATTATTCAGCCTAATTTAATTTATTATCGGAATTATCATAGTGTATATACTTTTATGCGATATTCTTAACCTAACTTACATTGTGCAGAGCGGGCACCAAAAGAAAAATGTCTGGTTTTAAAAGGCCTGGACATTAAAGATGATTTGATTTGATTTGATTTGATTTGATTTGATTTGATCTGATTTGATGCACGCTGATGATGTTACCGATGATGTTACGATGTAACCGACGTTACAGGTCATAGTCTAGAGCTTAGTCTCAGACTATGGTCTTGTCTCATGCAGCAGAACCCAGGTTCCCTTCTGAGGTTTATTGGCAAATCGCTTACATGGACACGAAACATGTTAATTATTCAGACTGGCTGTAAACATTTTCTTCGCAGTTTGCAACGACGGCTGGTCGATAATGACACTGATCCGAAAGTGGGTGTCTCCAGCTTGTTAGGGAGTAAAACATGATCGTTGGGAATAGCGGACATGAAGTGGAAAATCCGGGCTTACCGATAACTCTATTCTCGTGTGGTTCTTCTTTTTATTAATCTTTTCTTTGGAGATTTCATGTTTTGTTTTGTTTTGTTTTGTTTTGTGTTTTGTGTGTTGTGTTGTGTTGTGTTGTGTTTTGTGTTTTGTTGTGTTGTGTTGTGTTGTGTTGTGTTGTGTTGTGTTGTGTTGTGTTGTGTTGTGTTGTGTTGTGTTGTGTTGTGTTGTTTTGTTTTGTTTTGTTTTGTGTTTTGTTTTGTTTTGTTTTGTTTTGTGTTTTGTAACTGCTGTATTGTCTCTTCGGGAAAGATAGAGTGTTCCTACCCAAACACCAACCACGAGGAAAGCGCGTCACCACGGTTGGGTGTGGAGGGTGTGTGTGTGGGGGGGGGGGGGGGGAGATCGATATCACATATCGCAGCTTGATCTGCGATCGAACTCACGCTTCACCGTGACAACGGGAACGGCCGTTCAGTATAGCGTACTTGCCAAAGGAAGGACGTCTCTGCTTAATGACCCATTGCTCATCCCGGAGAGATACGCATCAGTGATTCAGGGCAACAGTAAAACCCTGGAAGAAATGTTTACAAAAGGCTTTCACTCCACGAAGACCCAGAACAACCCAGAACAATAGAACATCACCGTGCCTCTTACTCTTAGGTTGAATAATTGAAAATCAGCATGCTCTTTGTTGGTGCCTTAGTAGTCCGGGTAACCCATGAGTGATCGGGGAAGTGACATCCTGGGTCAGGGATCCAAGCGAAGAAACTTTTTGGTGGCTACATTTTTTCGTGGGTGGCTATGGCACAGGGAAAACGTCAGGCTAATATAAGAAAACTGACAGCGTACCTAAGCTGTTTAGCGATGATGGTTTACTAGCTGAACTTGATTGAAATGATCACGGCTTCAACCGGCCGTCTGCGAAGTTAGAATGGGTATCCATTATAGCGCACAGCGAGAAACTGAAGGGAATGAACTCATTGTTTAGACTCCAGAGTGCAGTCCCTTTTCGGCGGGGCGTGAAAATGTGACTGCTTACACCCAGCGCCATTTTTAAAAATGGCGAATTTTTTTTAGAAAAGCAGAGACTTGTGTGTCATATGATTCGATTTGAAACGAAGTGTGAATATCCGACCACTTTTCGTTGGGCAAAATCTTTGCCAGCGGACAAATTATTGTTGCGCTTTGATGGCACTGTTTACGTGTACACTGATCCAACAGGATGTGAGTAAACGGCAAGGGGGTTGCACTCTGGAGTCTAGGGTGTTGCACTCTACAGGCAAGTATTATTGCACGGTGCAGACGATCACGTACCTGCCTTGTGGTGGAATAAGAGACGATTACAAAAGCATACACCACCCGTGCTCTAAGACTGAATGTAATCATAGATCTGTCCATTCAGACAGAGACATGTTATGTATGTCTCTGATTCAGAACACGCCTACTTTCACTCTGAAGACAGCCTGCCATCACTTGCGCCACTGAGGATCCCTCTGGGTTCAAAGCTGGTCAAGGATGACATAGTGCGCGACCTTGTGTTTGAGAGCACCGAGACAATTTAGGCCCGTCACGGTAGCGCAGTGAGCGCCATTTCCCCACTGTGCACAGAGGTACTTTCCACTGAAAGACTCTGTGCCCCAGAGAGTGCTCATTGTTATTTCAGAGTTATCTTCCATGTTTTAATTATCTCCCAATTGCCCTCACACCAACCCGCAGCGCACTTTCCCTGCGACATTTTTCACGAAAGGATACTAACACGGATACTTCCTCAATCAGTCTCAATCCGCGTTGTGATTTCTTCGTCGTGGTTGAAGTTAAGCAGTGTGTTTGAGTGTACTGTATTTGTACGTCCATTTTCCCCCTTATTTCAAAACAATATGATCTCTGTCAGTTTAGACAGAGATTGTCGTCTGAGTCCGACAAGGAAGCGTGTGAGCCTACAAGCAAAGTAACGTCGCGTCACTGATACCTTTGTCTTAGCAGCCGACTATTTTAGGACATTGACTAGAGTGGTTTTAGATCTTTAAATGCTAGAACTGAAAAGCCTGCTTCAAGTTTCAAAGAAGGCCTTTACGGATACATGTCTGCAGTTACTAAATTGTACAGACCAGCAGGAACCAGATCTATCTATTATCTTGAAATGTTCGCACTCGATCACTCATACCAGTAACATACTGCTCCCGGATTGTACTTCACAATGTCGCTGGTGGCGTTTGTATAACTCAGAATTACTGCATATCTTGTCTATTGCTTCCTCAGCAACCGTGTAGAACACGTCAGCGACTTTGGCAGGCAAGATTCAATTTTCTCAAAATATGACGTTAGCGAAATATTCAGTGGTTTACTGACCTGAGATATTCTGAATAGTTTTGCAAAGTCGAAGGACGCGGTCTCGCTCCTCACATCAAACAGCAATATTTATCTACTAGTGGTTTTAAGTTTCTATAAATGTTCGTGTGAAAATCTACTTTAGATTTTCGTATCAACAAGATGGCGGCGCGATCATGGGGATAATCGTGGAATTTTGTTCAATATTCCGGGGAATGGTACAGAAAGTGAAGATTAGAGTGTGGCAAGATTCGTAGATTTGGACGGCGGTTTTCCTGATTCCTTCGGGCATGTAGAAGAATTGGAAGAAAATGACTCTGATGATGGGAAGGAGGAGGTGATCAATCTACACTAATCAGTCGAGTTCCGGTGGGTGTGGAAGATGTGTACTGTGAAGGGAGTCCAGGAAAGTTGGAGAGGGATGAGTAGAGGCAGTACTGGGAGGCAACGGAGTAAATCTGGAGGGAGTGCTACATTAGATTCTGATTCTCACAGCAGTTTTGATAATCACATACACAGACAGTATCCATTCTACGAAGGTCTTACTGTGTTTTCCCCCTGCTGACTGTGACATGATAGACACTTGGGATATTCTTTTCCCTGGACTTTGTCATGTTATTGCAGAGCACTGAAACAAACCAGGTATGCTAGACAGATAGGTGTGCATTGGGTGCAGCAGGAAGTGTGTGTGTGTGTGTGGGGTGGGGGGGGGGACTGAAAAGCAGGGCACACTGTGCATTTTGCTGTGGCATTGGTCTGTACATAGGTATTGCAAGTATGATCTCAGGCAGTGTACAGATAGATCTCATGTCAGACTCACCAGCAGCTATTTCAGTAAGCCTGCAGTACAACTACAAGTCAGCTGTATACCAAAGTGTTTTGTGTGTGTTTGAACAGTCTATGAAGTACATGTATCATGCAAGATCAGTACAAATGAGGACTGAAGAGAAACCATGCACACCATCACAATTTTTTTTTTTTTTTTTTTTTACAGATCTGTGGGGTGTGTGTGTGTGTGTGTGTTGTGTGTGTGTGTGTGTGTGTGTGTTACAACATCACTTTGATCTGCATGTATGCATTTATTTTAGGCCCAGGTCCTGCGCAAACAACCAGCTCCTGCAAATATGTTTACAAATGTCATTATGTGTCATCATCTGATATCACGTTCAACATGGCGATTATTCAAGTCAACACCAAGTGGTAAGTTTAGTTAGGTCCACTTTTGCTTTTTTGTTTTAATGTTAAAGTTAGCAACAAGCGTACCAGACAACATCTATTGTGTCGAATACATGTACATGTACTACAAACTAAGAGCAAAGATTACATATTCTTAAACTGGCCTAAGTCTGTGTTTAACCGATATGAAATCCCCTCGGAAAGCAATCGCCAATAATATCCCTGCCTACCATGGGATTTAAACCCTGCTGCAGGATCTACAGACCGGGCAATCTTGGACACTAAAATTCCCGTCATTAAAATTATCTTTTGTTACCATAACGGTGATGTCAAAGCCGGTTGTAATAGGACAAGACCTTTTCCAGTATTGACACTAGTGAAATTCAGTCCCAAAATTCCCTCATCTAATCGGACACTTGACGCTAAATTCAAACTGCCATACCCCCGCCCCCAACCTTTTTGAAATAAATTTAGTACTAAACCAAAGACCCGTAGATAATCTTTGACTAAACTCTGTTTGAAATGTTTGTAGGTGTGCTGGTTTGGTTGTATGTTTGTTTGTACTGCTACATTTTCATTTTGAAGGTTATAACACTGAAGCAAAGTAGACAGTGACACAATATAGTGTGAATCTGACTTGGCTAGGGCTAAACTTCGGAACAGTGAGAATCTAAAGAATATATTTCAGGTATACATTTTCTGTTATCTGTAGTTTGCTAGTGTCCAAGCACTTGTTTCACTGTTGTAGACATTGAAAGAAATGGTATTTAGTTTGTTTTTTGTTTTTACCATGACACATTACTGTATGGTCAGTCCTAAATCTGATCAGTTTCCATGTGCTGTCATGTTTCCAGCCTGAATGGTAAACTTTGTCCCCATTGGCCAAAATGTTTGTGTTGTAACTGATCAACATGTGTCTAGAAATAAATGTACAAAAGGAAACGTTTGATAATGTGTGACCTTCCAAGTGATGTCCTAATCACAAGGCTGATAAATTTCAACATACACTACCTGAACATTAAGTCTTTCGATGTTTCTCATTCAGTGTGTGTGTGTGTGTGTGTGTGTGTGTGTGTGTGTGTGTGTGTTGTGTGTGTGTGTGTGAAAATTAAACAGTACAAGTAATACTAAAATATAAATAAATACGGTTGGTGTGCCCATGTATGCATTTTTGTTTGCAGTACAACAGACCTAGTTGTATATGAATTAAAATATACAATGTGTACTATCTGCCAAACATTAAAAAAAGTCTTAAATGAAATCGGACAACCTTCGCCCGTCAGGAATCTGATGTCTGACCATTCGCTGTGTCTGGTCTGACCAACTCAAAGGACAACCAAAAGCCTAATTTACAAAGATCCTCATCCACTCACCAAGCATGTTTCGACTGTCTTATCAGCAGTCCCAAGCACAGACATGAATGCTTTTAGAAACATACAACAACATAGGGAAAACGAAAGATCATCAATACAATTTTATTGATCGTCTTCAGCAAACTGGATCATTTCGCTCCAAAGGAAAAAACATTTGAAAACAAGTGCCCACATACAAACGTGATGCGCATGGTGCCATTGACGTCAAGAGTCTGACAATGCGAAGTGGCAACATTTTCAGTTTGAACCATGTTGCTGGTTTTCCCCGCTCACGCTGCCAAACATGTAATGCTCTTGGTACATTACAGGGACAAAAAAAGATGAGAGTCTTGATTTGTGTAGGATGGACTTAAATCATCTGTTCAGATTCAACGGTTTTCCATTATTAATTACTGTTTTGCGTTTGATTATGCATGCTAGTTTACACCGACCTTGTCCCTGGAAAGCAAAACTGCACGTACAATTTACACACGGATTATGTGACGGTGATTTTGTAAAGTTTAAAAAGTACAGCAGCTGTGTAATAGTGCCTGCCGTATTTTACGCTCCGCCCCCTTTTTTCCTTTATCTTCTTTCTCCTCACTACCACCCGTTCCACGTGAATATGCTTGTCGGCTCACAATCTAGATCTAGAGAGACATAAGTGACATAAAACTGACACTCACACAATCAGTGATCACATCAAATCAGTGGTAATCAGAAATTCAGTCCATCAAAGAAAAATCTCGTGTGTTTGTGTAGATCTTTCTGCTATGATCGGTTGGCCGGGAGGAATCAGCATGCCGGCCTGTCAGATTCGAGGGATCTTGAACTGACTTACGTTTTTAGTTGAAAGATCTTTAAGAAAAGCTTGTAGAAAGCAGTACAGGACCTGTGAGATTTTTCAGCCAACTGTTTTTGAGACTGACAAATAGATATTACACCAGTTCCTGTTATTCTGTCAGCTTTTGTCTGATCTGCCCACCTTTAGAAATCTCCGACTTTTCCCGCGGTTTTCTATTCAGGCACGCATGCGCCGACACCTTGCAAATGGCTGCCAAGCAGACGAACCTCAGCTCGCAGTGTTAGAGTTGGGCATTTTCCACTCAGACAATCATGCACGGTAGCTTGTAAGGCCAAAGTGTATATTTTCATGGAGCGTTATTCAGCGTCACTTGTATCCTATCATTATTTAAATATTGGTCCAGCCACCACAGAGATATTAATGTGTTAAATTTTTTCCTACGCGAAGAGCCATGACCCTCGATTACAGGAGAGGGGAAACCATGACTAGTGCCTTAGCTGATTCGCCTACAAGAGTGAAACTTGAACAGTCGCTAATGTATTGTACATTAACCTGTGCTACTAGTGCTTTTACTGACAATGCTGCAGTGAAATGCACAAGTATTGCATTAACTCACCCAGTGCTACGGTGTTCATTTAATAGACGACTCCACTCAGCAAAGCCCCGAGGTCAAAGGTCAGCCCCCTTTGCTCTGCCGTGTATTGGAAAAACGACTATGACGTCATGTTATTGAAAAAGGGGGTGATATAGAACACTTAGCAATCTGGCCATTAACTATAAAATCTGTTACAGTGACGTTGCGGTAATAACTGTTTTTGCCCACACGAATGTATGTGGTTTCTATTGTATGTATGTATGTATGTATACACAGGGGCGCCGCAAGATGTTGGGGGGGAGGGGGAGCAAAATCTCGGAGGGGGGAACGTTGCCCGAAGAAAGTGAACAGCGGGGGGGGGGGGTGGGGGGGGGGGGGGGCAATCAGAGGAGCGGACAGCCTTCGGTCTGCAAAAACAGTTCTCTGTTGGGTGGGATGAGGGAGATAGCAGGAAGAGGGGTAGGGGAGAGGTAGGGGGAAAGGGGGGGGGGGGGGGGGGGGGGCAAGACCATGGCTTTGCCCCCCCCCCGTCTTGCCATAGTCACCTGATTTTCCAGGGGGGAGGGGGGGGGGGGGCAAAAAGACACTCTTGCCCCCCCTGCTGCCCCCCCCCGGTTCCGGCGCCCCTGATACATGTATGTGTGTAGGTATGTACGTATGTGTTTATGTAGGTATGTACACACAATGGTCGCCATACAATCAATGCCTGTATAAGTGCATGCCCATGTGTCAAACTATGTCCTGATCCTGTATGTGCCTGCACCTGTATGTATTTGTGTATGTATATATACTGAAAAAGACTAATAATGATCTTTTTCCTCAAAATTTGAATGACGTCAACGGACAGTACTTTCTTTCCACGTTTCAGTCATATCAAACTGCAGGTGCTTCCTTCTTTGTAGCGTCTGGCAAGAAAGTTTGCCAGACCACGTCACGTGTTGTGCCTGCTCATTATGCCACTTCACGCGATTGGCTGAATTCTGGGGGCTCGCCCCTTCTGATTGACAGAAGTGGAGTCGTCTTTCGAGGCCCTCATGTTTACCACGCTTGGCTGTCGAGGTGCCATAATCAGGGATAGCCAACTTTCTATTTTCATCCTCAGTCTTGACTTCAGACACTATTAGAAACCAGATACAGAGCTAGCAAAACGGTTTATCTGTGGTCAAAGGGATGCAATTTCTGTTAAAATGCCATTCTCATAGTTGTTACTGGAGTTTTGAAACATGAGTCCAATGTCTCGTGCACTATGGCGTTGTCTGCTCTACGTGGCGCTGGCAGGATCGAGGTGAAAGAGACAATACCAGGAGATACTCGCGCTAAGAAGTGCCTTCATTTAGTTATGTACCAATCTTTCAAGCTTGTATCTCCTTATGAGATTTTGTCATAATTTTTCCCCAACGTGGCCAAACAGCCAGTACACAGGTTGCGTCATGGATACCCCCCGCCCCCGAAAATACACACACACACACACACACACACACACACACACACACACACACACACACACACACACACACACACACACACACACACAAAACACCCCCCCAAAAAAAACAAAACAAAAAACAAACCAACAACAAACAAAAACAAACAAACACACACACAAACAAACAACAACTAAAAACAAAACAAACAAACAAACAAACAAAAACCAAACACAAAAAAACAACAACAAACAAAACAAAAATCACCCCCCCCAAAAAAAAAAAAAAAAAAAAAAAAGCAAGGGTGGGTGGGTGGGTGTTTAGGGGTTTAACGTCCTTTTCCACCACATAGGGTGATATCAAAGACGGGCAACGATGAAAAAGCCAGCACAAATATTTGGCCCCATCCCGGATCGAACTCACGACCCGAGCATTAGAAGTCCAACGCTCTACCATTCGACCACCCCGGCTCCCCAAAAAACAACAAACAACAACAAACAAACAAACAAAAATACAACAACAACAAAAACCAACAACAAACAAACAACAACAACAAACAAAGAAAGAAAACAACAACAACAACAACAACAAAACTCTCGGCATAGAGAGAGTTAAACGTAAAAATAGAGAGTTAAACGTCACAGCATCGCGTATAACATTAACTATTTGCAAGCGTGTTGGCTTCGACGAAGTTTAGTGTACATGCACATGGCGCGCGCTTCAGTAAACATTCTAAGCTCTACCCTGACAATCGATATCTTTATCGGAAAAGGGTCACCTTGAGATTTAGAAATCGATCAAGCATCAGTCCTTCCTATGCAGTTATTTTGAAATTCTGCACGGAGGTGACACGTGATCGACAATCGAATGTCTTTCATCTTTCGGACACCACTGTCTTGTGCGTGTGAATATATGGGAAAGGTTTGTTTAGAAGTGCAGTGGAATGACCTTCTAGCGACATTTGTATGGCTCCCACGTGTCAGCTATCAGGCCCCTATCCTTCAATCCGAAACAAAGCTGCCTTGCAATGGCAAAACGCAGTAAGTCCGCGACGTCATTTGATGGAAAAAGGGGTGATTCCAAGATGAAAGACATTGACGTGATGGGTTTTCTTCCGCAAAATGATGTCATGGATTTGCTGTGTTTTCCCGTTACACGGCGCAAAGAAAAAGCAATTTCCCTTTTATTTCCGGCTGTATTTGCCATTTACTGTCAATCAATCAATCAATCATTCAATCAAGCAATCAATCAATCAAGCAATCAATCAGTGTTTAATGCCATCAAGGGAGGCAATTCGTTTATGGCATTAAACAAAAATGATTTACGAACAAAACACGAAAATTGAAATCCTACCCCGTTATATCCTTGAAAATTATTTTTCATTTCATTTCATTTCATTTATTTTTGCTTTGTGCGTGTGTCTTTGGGGGTGAGGGGAGGGTGGGGTTGCAGGCCTGCTTGAGCTCTTAACCCCCCCCCCCCTTTCCTCGTCCTCATTCCAAATGTCAGGCCCTGTGAATTCTATAGTAACAGTCATATTCCTTTACTGAGCACGAAAGCATGATCTTACAGGCTGTAATTCAACCCCACGTTAGTTAAATATTGGATTCCCAAGTCTTCCTTTTTCAACTTTGCGCCGGCGCTCATTGACAGAAAAGCAAATTGACATAGCCTGCAAGGCATGTATATATATGTCAGCCGATCTTCATTTGCTGTTCTTCTATGAGATAACAGCTTTCTATCTTGTGGAGGTGACTGGCTTGAGTTGCAGTATGATTTCCACGGGAAAAGGATTTCTCGGCATCGTTATGTTGAGTAAGACTTTCTGGCGTGATTGTACTATTTTAAACCAGTGAGGCTTTGTATTTTGGTTTGCACAGCAAGAAAAAGAAAACAAGAGATACTTTTTTTTTAAAAGTTTTTTTAGGTTTTAGTTATACGTTACTTCCTTGACAGAGCCTAGCAGCCCATCTGAGATTTTTTTTTTAAAGTACACTTAGACCCCCCCCCCCTCTCTCTCTCTCTCAGCTCTAATTTACTATAATTACCGCCATTGCAATTCCGTTAACATGCACTTGTTTGTTGACCCCTGAGCATTATTATAAGCCTAGCTTGTTCATGCTCAGAAATTGTTTATTTACTTTGAACAAACTGTATTGCAATAAACGTGTTTAAACCAAAAAGAAAAAAAAGAAAGAAGATAAACATTACCAAAACAACAACAACAAAAAAACAAAACAAACACAAAACCCCTGAATTCCAGAAAGCAATGATTCATGATAGATTAATGATTTATTTAGAAGACGGACTTTAATGATTGAATGGCGTAGAAGAAAATCGGTCTTACTTTTTGGTAGTTTTGAGAATATCGAGGTCACAGGTTTTTGGTCCCAACAAAGTGATTTTCAATGAAAAAAATGAAAATGAACTGTACAGGCCTACAGAGATAGTACATGCAAAACTCCCCCAGAAGTGAATTTCCCAAACAAATAAATTGAGAGAGAGAGAGAGAGAGAGAGAGAGAGAGAGAGAGAGAGAGAGAGAGAGAGAGAATGACAATGACAATGACAATGAAACTTTATTTTTCAACGGTAGAAATTGTAGCACATGTGCCAGTTTATAATTTGCCGTTGCTAGACTACAAAATGAAAATGTATAACTAAGGCAGAGGCAGGAGACCCCCCCCCCCAAAAAAAAAAAAAAAAAAAAAAAGTAGAATGAAAAAAGACAAAAACGAGACAAAACAAAACAAACAAACAAACAAACTAGTAGACTAAACGTAAGATAAACCAAGTCAGCGTGAGAATATCAGTCTGACATGTACAGGCAAAATGTTACAGGTCGTGCTCTAAGAGAGAGAGAGAGAGAGAACTGAAGATGTTAAAATTGGGGGTGCATACTTTCTCAGAATTATCCACTGTCTTTTCTTTTCAGGCCTTCTCTGGAAGGTTCCAGCGCAAGACCGTTTCACGTTCAGCTGGATTTACTTGGAGGGGATGTATTTCTGGATCTCAGAGAACAGAACCGACTTCGAGACTGCGGGTAATGCTTGCAGTAATCAGCCAGGAAGTGTCCGTTTGGCGGTTCTAGACGCAACAACAACTTACGACGCAGTCAGCGACTACTTGTATGAACATCATAGAAGGGACACCTGGATTGATGCTACGAGACCATCGGGTACACGCTCTCTCTCTCTCTCTCTCTCTCTCTCTCTCTCTGTTTGTCTGGCATTGTGTCTGTCACTGCCTGCCCGCCCTCGTGTTTGCCTCCGTGTCTGTACCTGGGTCTGTGTCTGTCTCGTGTCTCTTGTCTCTTGTCTCGTGCCTCGTGTCTGTGTCTGTCTCCTGTCTCTGGTCTGTGTCTGTACGTCTCTGTCAGTATCTCTTGTCTCTTGTCCGTGTCTGTCTCTGTCAGTATCTCTTGTCTCTTGTTTCTTGTCTCTTTTCTGTGTCTGTCCGTCTCTGTCAGTATCTCTTGTCTCTTGTCTCTTTTCTGTGTCGGTCCATCTCTGCCAGTATCTCTTGTCTCTTGCCTGTGTCTGTCCGTCTCTGTCAGTATCGCTTGTCTCTTAACTGTCTGTGTCTGTCGCTTGTCTCTTGTCTCCAATCTCTTGTCTGTTTCTGTGTCTATGTCGGCAGTGTCTGCGACCGCTGTGACTGTGACTCTATGTCTGTGTCTGTGTCTGTCCGTCTCTGTCAGTATGCCTCTCTCTTCCTCTCTCTCTGTCAGTCTGCCTCTCTCTCTCTCTCTCTCTCTCTCTGTTTGAATCAGATTTGTAACTAGAATCAAGATTACTTGTCATCAGTACACGTTCCATATAAGCAACAATATCAGACACAGCAGTGGTAAGAAAACTGCTACTGCTAGCGATGTCTGTTTGCATGTCAGATTCCACCAGATGTAAAATTTAAACTTACGCGGTTTGCCTTTTAACATTGTCAGGTACGGGTGACTACACCTGGGGCAACGGCAGTCCTTTACATATTGGTGTGTTGCCATGGAAACAAACTGAGCCCCATGTGGGCGAGACTCACGCGAGACTGTATGCCACAGACGGCATGATGATGCTGGCAGGAATCAAGTCGGCAGATGCGTTGTACGCGCCGCTCTGTCAGTCAGGTGACTTTCATAATTAGTGAGATTTAGTAGGATTTCGTACGGAGGACTTCGCTGAGCAGCGTAACCCATTTGCATGTAAATTAGGCACGTTACGGGTGCCATTAGCCAATCGCAGCGCGTTAGTAGCTCGCGGCCTCTGCCGTGTGAGCCTAATTTACATGTAAGTGGGTTACGCTGCTCAGCGAAGTCCTCTTTACGAAGTCCTACTAAATCTCACTATTATCTCTCAAGATTCGGCTTGCTTTAACACGGGTGGGGGAGGGGGGGGGGAGGAGGTTCGTCGCCACGGTGCGGCGCCACCGAACTGCTTTGTTGCTTGGGGTGGGGGACGGGGGAGGGCAGAGGAGGGGAACCCTAGGGCCCGGACAGAGAAACCCCCTGATGAACTGCCACGGAAACAGGATAAATCGGTAAATGAGTACAAAAATATATCACAGTTAAACAAACTTGTAAAATTCATAACCGAGGTAACTAAACACGTCTGATAAATCTACGTTGTATGTTTGTATGTAAGCATGTATGTGGTATGCATGTAGGTATGTGTATTAGGCACACCCCATCCCATCCCATTCCATTCCATTATGTACATTTGTATATTTGTACGTAGTGTGTATGTATGTATGTATGTATGTATGTATGTTTGTATGAGTCCTGCAAAACGTATGTGCGAGCGACTATAATGTATGTTGGTCGGAGTGGTGAGACTGATTTATATGTTAATTTCTTGTTTCATGTGTATTAGGCACACCCCATCCCATCCCATTCCATTCCATTATGTACATTTGTATATTTGTACGTTGTGTGTATGTATGTATGTATGTTTGTATGAGTCCTGCAAAACGTATGTGCGAGCGACTATAATGTATGTTGGTCGGAGTGGTGAGACTGATTTATATGTTAATTTCTTGTTTCATGTACCCCCAACGGGGTTTTGAAAGAAACTTTGACTTGACTTTGACTTGACTTGGTACTGTATATCGTAACTCAGTCTGGGATCCATGTCATCACGGGGCATAATATGATGGGCGGAGACAGCAATTTACGATAAGAAAGCATATATGGTTGCGAACTCAGACAAAATAGATTTTTTTCCTAAAAAAAAAAAAAAAAAAAAAAACTCGTACTATTTTGTCATATTTCGCCGAACCATATATGCTTTTCTCGTCGTAAATCGCTGTCTCATCGTACACCTTCAAAACACCACGTTACCCCCCCCCCCCCCCAACACACACACACACACACACACACACACACACACACACACACACACACACACACCCACACCCACACCCACCCCGTGAGTGAGTAGTGCAACCGGACTTAGAAACAAATGCAAAAAGTCGAAACAACACTAACTTTTTTTTTTTTTTTTTTTTTTTGCTGCTTTTTCCCCTAGTCACCCCACCTCCTCTGTTCGGACCGGCTCCCGACACGGATCTGACCTGGGTCGCCCTGGGATCCCCTCGGCAGATGTACGGGTTTTCTACCACCACACACTTGTACTACGACGCCAAAGCCACGTGCGAGCAGGAGGGCGGAGGCAGCCGCTTGGCTGTTCTACACGGCACTTTCTGTGAGGTGTCAGCCTACATCAGGTCGCACCTCAACGCTGAGGATTATTGGGTTGGCCTTTCGAGGCCAGACACATGTGTGTATATAATAATAATAATAATAATAATAATTATTGTATAGGCGCTTTACCCTGAATCGGCTCAAAGCGCCGCGAACTGAACCCAACACGCACGCTCACGTGAATCACACGCATTCTCTCACACACTGGACATAAACACATTACAATCACGTGGTGCGAAGGGCCAGCTCAGCTATTTCAATTTCGGAATTTAGAATTGCATTTATTTTTCAAATTTGGTGGGCTGAACATTTCCAAAGCAGAGGGGGAGGAAGCCGGAGTACCCGGAGAGAACCCCCGACGATCGGCCCGAATGAACGGTGCCACGTACGAGAAGGAAAAATTCTTTGCCCCGAATGGGACTCGAACCCCTGACCTCTCGCATTGGTGACAAGTCTCTTAACCACTAGACCACCGACCGCCCCATGTGTGAAGTTTCTCTGAGGCTGCTTACGCTTGCCAGTTTTACTTGGCTGAACCCGGGTTGCACTGACTCTGGTTGGTGCGCTTGCATTTAACAAGCCACCCGGGTTCAACCCTGCTACGGACCAGAACTGAACCCGGGTCCAGGGCTCATGTTTTGCGTGATAGTGGCCTGAATTGGCTGCTACTGGTATGCAGTGGATTATTCTTTTTTTAACAAGTCATATAGCGGGGGGGGGGGGGGGAGGGGGGAATGGTAGGGGGTGGTGGTGGTTGGAGTCGGTTTCCTGAGAGTTAGATTATTCGACCGCCATCATCTTTTAGGATATTCAGTCGAGTTTTGGTTGGTTGGTTGGTTGGTTGGCTGGTTTGTTGATATGGGTGGGGTGGTTGGCTGGTTTATTAATATGGGTGGATGGCTGGTTTGTTGGTATTGGTGGATGGCTGGTTTGTTGATATTGGTGGATGGCCGGTTTGTTGATATGGGTGGATGGCTGGTTTGTTGATATGGGTGGATGGCTGGTTTGTTGATATGGGTGGATGGCTGGTTTGTTGAGATAGGTGGTGGAAGCCTGGTTTGTTGATATGGGTGGATTGCAGGCTTGTGGACATGGTTGGATGGCTGGTTTGTTGATATGGGTGGATGGCTGGTTTTTATGTAGGTGGTTGGCTGGTTTGTTGATATGGGTGACCGGCTGGTTTGTTGATATGTGTGGCTGGCTGGGTTGTTGATCTGGCTGGCTGGCTGGCTTGCATGTTGCTCTTTTCACCCCCATTCCACATGAACTGTGTGACAACAGCGTTCAGCTGGACGTGGCATGACGGTACAGCTGTTGACAACGCCCTCTGGTACAGTGACACGGAGCCCGACCCCAGTGACCTGGTTGCGTTTGTAGAGTCAGGCTCATCTTTCTCTGGTCTTAAGGCGACTGCGGGAATTTCCACAAAATTCAGGCGTTTTGTCTGCGAGAAAACGCACGGTTTGTATAGATATAAAACTTACAATTTGGAGAGGCAGTCCATCACTTGACAAAAAGTGAAGAAAGCGGGGTGTAGTGGTCGGCAGGCGGCAAGCGACAAGCGACAGGCGACAGGTTGCAGGCGACGGGCAGACTTGGACACGCTCAACCGCCGACGACTTACAGACAAAACTGCGACGATAATGATTGACGACACTTATCCCTTGAGGGCTGAGTTTGACGACTATTGAACAACTTGTACTGAGTTCAGAGTTTAGTCTACCTACGGACTTATGGGTGTGTATGTACCTAACCATTTTAGGCGTGATGCATCTATGAACCTATGTACTTCGTCGTCATCATCATCATCATCATCATTATCATCATCGATCCTTATGACACCTGCTTTCAGCTGAGTGTTACGAAATGCCCTCTGTAACCAGCAAGAAAAAGAGCAATAGCCAAGTTTCCTTATCTTATCTACAGAACATATGGAGTGGACACAGCTAGGTTCCTCCGGGCAGCTGTTCAGCTTCTCTACCGTTGCCATGACGTGGGACGTTGCCAAGGCAACCTGTGAGGACCAAGCGGGGGACGTTGAGCTGGCCGTTCTGGACGAGGATTTGCAAGTGGTCAAAGACCACATCGCTTCTCACAACCCTGGTCAACAGTACTGGGTCGGCGCCACGTCTAAAGAATTTAGTAAGTTCTGTTTGGTTCAACCTGGGATTATTTCTGTTGGCATTGGACTTTTCGCCATGCCCACTACTCCCCCCCCGTCCACACACACACACACACACACACACACACACACACACACACACACACACACACGCACGCACGCACGCACGCACGCACGCACGCACGCACGCACGCATTAAATATCACACCACTGTCTTCTCATCGCGAAACTCCAGGTGGCAACCATTCCGTGACAAAAATACATTTTACCATTTTCTCTCAGATATATTTCCTTAGTCCCATTTTAGAGAGACTCTTTGAGTTATATACGAATGGAAAATTCTCAATAATTTGGAACAGACTGTAACAGAAACTGGTGTAATAATGATATGGATCTTTCTTCGATTTATTAAGATTTTCTTCAGCCACGAAGGAAGACTGATCGATGACTGATGATACGTGTGCTCAAGTAGAGAGTGAATGATTTTAAATACCTTGTGTTAACGATTTACTGTCATTTTTATAACGAAGACCTCAAAGACACTTATCCCAGCTGAGAAATGTTGTTTATTGAATCTTGAATTTGACCCCGGGGCAACCACCTTCACGTGGTCCGATGGTGGGGGGGGGGGGGGGGGGGGGGGGAGGGGGCTTGGGCGGGGGTGACCCTGTGGACTACGCTGAGTATGGTTACCCATACCAAACAGGTCATCAGGCGAGGGTCCAGCTAAGAGTTGCCGTCTTGTCCGGTGAAGACTGTGAAAAGTCCGACAAGAAAGCACGGAGAGACGGAGCTTAGTCAGCGTTGGTAGGCAGTCTGTCTAGGGGAGGGATCCCCAAACTCCCCCCCCCCCACCACCACCCCCCTCCTGTGCTCACAGGGAAGGGCTTGTCTTGACCTAAGGGGGAAGCACCCCTACAGAAAACATGATCCGGCCAGCCGAAGACGGAGTGTGTCAGCTACGGCGCAGGTTTCGGGGGATAAATCAGGACACACACACATCAGAGACCATGGTGATGCGTCGAATCTTGAATCTTGGATTTTTAAAAGGCGCTTCTAAATATCGTTTTCTCCAGATCACGGTGGCGTGTTTTTCCTTTCTTTCTTTCTTTCCTTTCTTTCTTTCTTTCTTCTTCTTTTTTTCCCCCAGCAAATTCTTGTTGCGTTCATTTCTAGTTAGCCCATTCGAGTGGTCTAACGGGGCATCAGTGGAAGACTCGGCGTGGAGCAACGGTGTTCCTTCAGCTGACAAGGTGCTGGCCTCAGTCAGTGAAAGGGGTCTTCACGCTCACAGCGACACGACCACCCAGCTGCGTTTCATCTGCCAGGGAAAACCAGGTGATTGTAGTTCACTTTCCAAATCATATGGGGGGATTTTATGTACAGCTATAATGTGCTGGTTTGTTGTTGTTCTGCTTAATACACGTATACAAGATCATGTGTGGGAAATCCGAGTCGACCTATTTTCGAATTTTGCTGTGGGAAGAATGCACTAGAACCCTGAAAGAAATCCTCCCTCCCACCCCCACCCCCCATCCAAAAAAGAAAAAAAAAAGAACAGAAGTAAAAATAATAAAACAATGAATAAATAGAAAAAAATTAATAAATATTTTTTTAAGATAAATAAATGATGAAAATGATAAATCATTTAACGACAAATAAATGAAAAAATGATATATTAATATGATTAAATAATAATCATAAAAAATCACCCTCGGAATCCAGGGACATAGGTACCACATAATTATCACAGCTCGACCTGGTGTCGAAGCCACGCTTCGCCATGTCAACGATGACGGCCGTTCACTTACGCGATGCCTGAAGTCGGACATGCTACGTATTGCGGTCGAGCCAGGACAGCCAAATGGTAGAGCGATGAACTTTCAATGCTCGGGTCTTCAGTCCCAGTCCCGGGAATTAGCCATTTTTTGGTCCCTTTCGTTGCCCCGTCTGTGATATCACCCATACACCGTGGGGGAAAAGAAAAAAAAAAGACGTTAGTCCCCAAAACACCCACCCACCCGCTCATTCCCTGTTACCGTTTCCCTATTGACCTCCTGGTTGTTGTTAGTGGACGTGAGTTAAAGGTGGAGGTTTGAATATCTGTGATTTTTTTTTCAGCTTCTGTGCTAGCAGCTGAACTCGACACAACGCAGTGAGTATAGTCCCATAATTATCCCCCTACTTCAAATGGGGTATGACGTAAAGGTGTATTCACTTCGTACTCTTTCAAAGTTCATTGTGTTTTACGCTGGGAGCAAAAGAGCGCACCGAGTGTCCTCATTTTGAATCAGAAATGTAATGTTTCCTGTTAATTCCCAAATCATCGTTACTTTTATCCTCGAGGTTTTTTTTGTTGTTGTTGTTGTTGTTGCCCCAACTCTTTTTGCCAGCTCCAGCGGTGTTGCTCCCAGGTCATGGGTGGAATCCACGGAGGGCTCGAAAGCTGGGGCAATTTTTATTATACATGAGGACGGGGATGAGGATGATGGAAAGATGATGCCATGGAGGTCCATGTGGTTTGGGACTGCGGGACAGGGCCGCATTCCACGCTTCCTGTCATAAATATCCCGGCGTTCACCAGGCCCGGGAACTACTGCACCTGCGGTGCCGGCCGTGTAATCATCCACATCATAAGACGTGTCATATCAAGGGAAGCACCCCCAAAGTCGCACCCGCGAAGTGGGTGAATCTCGGCTGTGTGGCAACAGCCTCCCCATTGGGCCCATAGCACACCCTCTCTAAGTAGGAGCCGACCTAGGTAGGA
This sequence comes from Batillaria attramentaria, assembly GCA_018292915.2. NCBI lineage: Eukaryota > Metazoa > Mollusca > Gastropoda > Batillariidae > Batillaria > Batillaria attramentaria. The sequence goes on along the minus strand of JACVVK020000180.1, from coordinate 279,598 downwards.
AAAATCCCGCTTGCCTCGGTTGGGATTCGAACACGGGTCTCCCGGTGCATGGTCGGTGGTGAGTGTTAACCACTACACTACGGGGGCCGTTGTTGTTGTTATTGTTGTTTTGGTTTGTATTCTATGTTATCTTTTTTTTTAAACTATTATTTATTTTTGCTGACAGGAAAATTTATAAATATAAAGGAAGCAGTCATTGACGGGATGGGATTTGGCCTAACAACACAAGATTGTTTTCACAGGATGGAATCATGTGATTTGAATTGAATTCTTTTAGCGCATGGTATTTAAACTTGAAGCAGTGTTCATGTGTTCTCTTTTACGAAAAATCATTAATAACCTTATAAAGGTATATATGATTTTAAAATGGTGAACCATGATATTATCGTGCTCTGTGTAAAAGGTACCAGAGAAACTGTAGCGCTGTAACAACACCAAGCTCAACGTCAAGTCCGGCACAAACGACACCGGAGACAATTACAGAAACACTCTCGACAACCCAGAGGCAGGCAACTGCCACAGAATCACCCTCCGGAACCCAAGGGCAGACAGCTGCTGCGGAATCACTCTCGACGCAGGGGCAGACAACAGCTTCAAAACCACTCTCGTCCGAGGGGCAGACAACAGCTACAGAATCACTCTCAACCCAGGGGCAGACAACAGCTACAGGATCACTCTCAACCCATGGGCAGACAACAGCTGCAAAATCACTCTCAACCCAGGGGCAGACAACAGCTACAGAATCACTCTCAACCCAGGGGCAGACAACAGCTACAGAATCACTCTCAACCCAGGGGCAGACAACAGCTACAGGATCACTGTCAACCCAGGGGCAGACAACAGCTACAGGATCACTGTCAACCCAGGGGCAGACAACAGCTACAGAATCACTCTCAAACCAGGGGCAGACAACAGCTCCAGAATCACTCTCAACCCAGGTGCAGACAACAGCTGCAAAATCACTCTCAACCCAGGGGCAGACAACAGCTACAGAATCACTCTCATCCCAGGGGCAGACAACAGAAATGGAACCAACACCTTTCATCACTGACTTTGTAAGAGCAGACTTTTACACATCAAACTGTGATAGATAAGATGCTGTTTATTACAACATTTTCTCTTTAATTTTATAAGTGATATATACTTCACAGTTTTTAGTCTTCAATAAATAATTTCCATTCTGTACTTTGCCCAGACCTCCGAGACAACACAATCTGGCTGCAAAAATGCCCGATGCGTTTGTAGAAACACGAGCAGCCCGAGCTACAACATAACGTCACAAGAACTCCGACAGAGAATCGAGATGATCAGAACAGAATTGTTCTTGGACAAGAGAAACCTGTCGGCAACAATCCGGAGGAAGCAGTGCATCATGGATTACCGCCCTTCCGCACAGGTCACTGGCGTCTTCGGGCTTTGTCTGCTCATTGGCATGTTTGCCGTGTGCTTTGTGATCGACCTGAATAAGTATTATCGTGAACTGATGTGCACGAAGGGAGGTAATGAGTGATTCGGTGTTCGGTTTCAGGTTTGTCCCAGCTACGTTTTGTGCACGGCAGGTTAGAGGCACAAGAAGCCACCACTATATAACAAAACGATTTATACTTCTTTGTGGACCTCCTGAAAAGCAAAAAGCCCCCGGCCAAAGCAGACATCCAGTTTAGCATGTATTATTAAATTAGTAAGTTATCCATTCATTCGGGGGAACCGGGATAGCCGAATAGTAGAGCGCTGGACTAACTATTATTGACAATGCTCGGGTCGTAAGTTCCAATCTCGGCTGGGGACAAATATTTATGCTGGCTTGTTTCTCGTTGTCCCGCTTTTGATATCACCCATGCGTGGTGGAAAAGGACGTTAAACTCCCAAGCACCCGCCTTTATCCATTAATTCAGTCATCGTGTAATATTTGAATTTTGTACTTGAAAAACAACTTGGGTTCGTTTTGGAAAAAGGATAACCTGTTTGTTGTGTGTGTAATTGTTTTCTGCACATGTCACGTTCCCATTGCTGCACTTGTGAGCTTTGAAAATGGAAACTAATTGAAAGGCAATGCTAGTGGTTAATCTAGAAACGCACTACTGTAAACGCGTGGGTAAATAAAGCGAAGCGTCATAACTATTTTTCTTTTCTATTGAAAGTGCGCTAGATGGCTCGCACCTTGCACACACACACACACACACACACACACACACACACACACACACACACACACACACACACACACACACAGAGACAGACAGACAGACAGACAGACAGACACACACACACACAGACAGACAGACAGACAGACACACACACACACACACACACACACACACACACACACACACACACACACACACACACACACACACACGTTTGCTAAATGTAGCGATTTTACTGACTGGCGTGGGTTTTTTTTTTCTTTTTTTCCCTGGTCTACACAGTTGAAATCAATTTAAGAACAGAGGCATATATGTTATCTAGTAATTCCATTGCAAACAGACGTCTCTGCTGTTAACACTTACACTCACTGGCAGCCACAAAACTACGGATCCAGCACGGCCATGCATCGAACTCAGCGGAAGAGTGAGAGTCATCACGTTCTTTGTCATTAATACAATCGAAAAGAAAAGACGCGGGGAGCAGGCGTTAAATGTTTTCACAGCACATAGTACAAATGATCTGACCGGCTCAAGTCCGTCTCAGATATTATCGATCTGTTGACAAGACGTTTTATGTTTCAGTTCTTATAAACAGTACACTGTTTTAACTGACGTCAGGTCAATAGTACAGTGATGTCGAAACTGAGAACGCTGTCCACATGCTCAGAAGTGAAAGCATACCTCACACACGAAATAATGCTGCATGCAGTAAGATCTCTCTCTCTCTCTCTCTCTCTGTGTAATTTTTATGTTCTTTTCCTTAAAATTAATCTGTTTGAAATGAGATTTTCTGAATTTTTGCAAATTGTTTTAAATGGCAATTTGAAAACTGGTCGAAAGACCAAAACCTATTATTTATCGTTTGAAAAAAAATCAATTTCAATTATAATTTCAATTTCGCTCTCGTTTTCTTCCTCTAACTACCCCTAAAAGAAAATCCACAAAAGGCTGCTCTGCCACAATAATGCGCCAGACATTTTTCGTAACTCATGTCAGGTCACCTCAGCTTAATGTTCGTTTGAACTGGACTGTGCGTTAATTTTGCGCGTGAATAGAGAACCCAGTGTCGCCATTTTCTGATTGCAGTCGACATGACATTCAGATCTTGAGACACAGACTGTTTGCCCGAGGGGAAGCACGACAGGCTGAGTGTAGAAATGCTGTGGACGAGTCACGAAATCTTGTCTACCTTCCTGTTGCTCAGTAAGTGTTCTTAAAGGAGTTTGATGTTAGTGGCTTAGGCTTTCAAATCTATAGATTACTGTCATCATCAGAATACTTTAACTGGTCGTTAGTATGTTCCTTTGTATGTATGTTTTTTTGGGTTTTTTTTAATCCTTACTTTCTGTTTTCATACTGAAGCGAATGCTTTATCAACAGTAAGTATTACAAGTATAGTGACTAGCTCACTCTCGCGGGCATGCATCCCCTAACACACAGACACACACAGACACACACGCACACACACACACGCGCACACACACACACACACACACACACATACACACACACACACACACACACACACACGGATGACCAAATTTATGCATATTCATCTCTTTTTCCGGGAGCCGGGACAGTCGAGCAGAAGATCACTGGACTTTCAATGCTCAGGTCGCGAGTTCGATTCCTGGCTAGGAGCGACAATCTGTACTGGCTTTTCCCTCGTCGCCCAATCTTTGTAATAATAACAATAATAATAATCGCATTAATATAGGCGCTTTTGTCCCACATTTTTCGTTCAAAGCGCCCCGAGCTAAACCCAATGCTCACGTGAATCACACGCATTCTCTCAGACACTGGACATGAACACATTACAATCACGTGATGCGAAGGGACAGCTGAGCACTTTAAGTTTCGGATTTTAAAAATTGCATTCAGTTTTTAATTTTGTGGGCTGAGCATTATTTTCCAAAGCAGAGGGGGAGGAAGCCGGAGTACCCGGAGAGAACCCACGACGGTCGGCCCGAATGAACGGTGCCACATACGAGGAAAAAAATTCTTCGCCACGAGTGGGATTCGAACCTGACTTCTTGCATTGGTGACTGAGTCTTAACCACTAGACCACCGACCGCCCCTTTTGTGGTGGAAAAGGACGTTAAACCCCTAAACACTCAGCTATCTCCTTTTCAGGTGCAGCATGGACTTCTTCAGCTCCACCATCAAGCGATTTTGTTTTTAACTGGGTTTACTTGGACGGATTTTACTACTGGCTATCGGAAAACGCTACCAACTACCACGATGCGTATTGTGCCTGCAGCCAGCAGCCGGGCAACGTTCGTCTTGCGGTTCTAGATTCACATGCAATCAGTGATGCGGTCGACAGGTACCTGTCTTATTACCGCGATGCTCCCGCGTTCTGGGTTGATGCAACACGACCTTCAGGTACTGGGTGTCCGTCTATCAACACGCACGCACGCACGCACGCACACATATTTAAGAGAACATTTTTGCCCAACTAAACTATTTTTTTTTAATGAACGACCATGCTCAGTAAGCATTCGCTAAGTATATTCTATTGTAAATCGTCCCAAGATAGTGCTTGTCGATTTTATGTTTGTAGTAGATTTCTTTTTTACTCTAGACAACTCTTTCCACTGTCTAGTCATTTCTGACTGAAAATCTCTAGGCCTTGTGGAAAACGAAACAACAGCAACATCAAAACAAACAAACAAACAAACAAACAAACAAACAAACAAACAAACAAACAAAGAAATAACTATTTATTGCCTTGACTAGTCACTGTGACGCACATGTGTTCATTTTACAGATTTGTGTATTTTCAAAACCAAATCACTTGATTGACATCACTAATGCCACAGCAGGGATTAAAGAGATACAATCTGTGAGATAATTATGCCTATCAGAAACAAAAAAACTACCTCTTGCGTGTTTTTTGTTTGTTTGTTTGTTTGTTTGTTTTTTTGCGAAACTTTACACAAACCAAATCAACAACAACAGCAACAACAATGATAACACCACCAACAACGACGACAACAACGACGACAAAATCAACAACGAAAAATCAGCAGCTATAACAATAACTACAGTAACGTCCAACCTTATGTACAGAAACTTTGCATGAATTCATATATTTCAGGTGATGGTAATTACGAATGGGGAAATGGGTGTCCGTTGCCCACGGACGAGTTGCTATGGAAACAAGATGCCGACGGAAAGGAGCCAAAGACGAACGATACACATGCGTACATATTCAGTCGGGGAGCCACGACACGTCTAGCAGGGACATCCGGGCAACTGATGACCTACAGACCCATGTGCCAGTCATGTATGTGTCAGGAAGTGATAAACCGCAGACCAGTACCGTACATGTTCTCGCCTAACAATGTTTGATGGGGTGGGTGGGTGTTTGGGGGTTTAACGTCCTTTTCCACCACATAGGGTGATATCAAAGACGGGACAACGATGAAAAAGCCAGAGGGTCGGCGGCCAATAGCTGCGGACAGGCTGGAGCCGGTTGAGGAGGGTGGTAGCAATAACTTGGTTTTCCCTGACCCACTCTCACAGTTTAACCAGCCAGACACCCCCCCCCCCCCCGCCCCCTTCCAAACTGGGTTTTCGTCCACAGTAGTGCGCATGTTCTACGTTGCAAGTTTGGGAGAAAATTGTTTTTGTTTTTTTTATTAACACCAAGATCACAGTTCATGTGCCCTGTATAAATGCTTATATACAGATATAGATGTAGTTGCCAAATCACTCTCACTCCAAAACCAGTAAACCGTAGGGGAAGTTTGAGGGTTTGGCATCAGAATCATAGACAAAGGCTTCCTCCGTGGGATGTATAAGGAGCTGTTTTAACACATTTCGTACCACTCACGAGTATCCCATGTTTTGGACTGTTTTTCAGCTTTGGCCCGGTAGGCAAAATTAGGCAAGAAAGACTGACATAAGACATAAGACATAAGACATTTATTAAATTTCCAAAAGAGGAACATTGTTTTGTGGTCTCTCATAAAAACATAAAACATGCCAAACACTCACTCATACGGCCATGCACACTCATTCCACCTATTTACATGTTCGTACACTCGTACCTAAAAATCTATCACAATGTTGCAGTACTATGAATAAATTACAACACTACACCCACATCATTTCACATCAGCAGCACAACAGCAGAGGTGCACATAACTCTATCACAGTCAACACCAGCTGACACCCAGCAAGAAACAACACGTCTAATTAGAATTTAAGAAATATCACATCAGCATCAACAAGCCTACCACACAACCCTACATCTGCTTATTCATTAGCCTAATAGACATTGGTACAAAGCTATTCATTTGCACAGCAACGATTTTACTTCAAGTTCAAATTACTTTATTTATCCCTGATGGGGCAATTAAATGTTCCTACTTGGTAGGAATTGAGTTCAATTACACTCAACGTGTCATCGTGCAAAGTAAATCTGTCCTAGTGCAACCCACGTGTAACATTTGTTCTGCTGTTCAGAAACGTAGTTTTCTACGTTTGATTTGAAAACCTATAAAGATAAAGGCAATTTAACCTTCCGCAACTAGAAGAGCTCGGCTGAACATTCCTATCACGCGATTACAATGTCAGGTATGTGAGTAATGCGCGTGATTCATGTGAGGGTGTGACGAGTTCAGTTCATGGCACTTTGAGCTTAGCAGCTTTCTAAAACGCCTATACAGTATATAAATTCACTTCCTTCTTCATCTTCTAATCATAATTTTCAGTGGAGGCGCCTCCAATGTTTGGATCAGTAGAAAATTCAACTGTATCCTGGGTGACGTTTGGATCTCCCGAGGACACGTTTGGATTCTCGACAATTCAGCTTGGATTTTACGACGCCAGAGAAGCATGTCTGTCCCAGCCCGGAGGAGCTCAGCTGGCAAGCCTGGACAAATTGTTCAGTGAGGTGGTCGAGTATCTCAAAGCCAATAACTTCAGCACAGGGTTTTGGGTGGGAGCTTCCAGAGACAGCATCTGTAAGTATGATGATGACTGTCTGTCTGTCTGTCTGTCTGTCTGTCTTTCTGTCTCTGTCTGTCTGTCTGTCTCACTCTCTCTCTTTCTCTCTCTCTCACACACACACACACACACACACACACACACACACACACACACACACACACACACACACACACACACACACGCGCGCGCGCGCGCGCGGACACGGATTACAGAGAAATACAACGTTGTCATCTTTGTTCTAGGTGCAACACGGACTGCATCTGCTACAAAAGAACTTTTTCTGCCAGTTTAAGACCCACATCTATTTTTTTTATATATATATATATAAAACTACGCTTTTCCTGTTCAGGTGCTATTAAGAATGTGTAGCTGACGTTTAAGAGGCCCATAACAACAATGTGTTATATTCATGTGTAACATCATCATCATCATCATCATCATCATGATCGCATTAATATAGGCGCTTTATCCCAAATATTTGGCTCAAAGCGCCTGCGAGCTAAACCCAACACGCACGCTCACCTGAATCACACGCATTCTCTTTCACACACTGGACATGAACACATTACTATCACGTGGTGCGAAGGGCCAGCTCAGGAATTTAAGTTTCCGATTTTTTTTTTTTAGACGCATTATTATTTTTTTTATTTTTGTGGGCTGAACATTTCCAAAGCATAACAGTATTTCATTTCTTTATTTCAATTTTGCGTCACTTTTAGTGGGGACGTTTTTCTGGGACAATGGAAACCCGCTCGAAGGCAGTTACTGGCTGCCGGCTGAACCGGATACTAATGATGACGTCGTCCTCTTGCGCTATGACAGCAACGAAGGATGGGGACTGAAGGCGAAACGTCGCCAGGATGACTCACATTATTTCATATGCAAAAGAACTGGTATGGCCGCCTTCACAGTCATATAATATTGCAAACGCACGTGCATGCAATCACCCACAGACGCACACACAAGCGCGCGCGCACACACACACACACACACACACACACACACACACACACACACACACACACACACACACACACACACACCATCATCATCATCATCATCATCATCCTCTGTCTCTGTCTGTCTGTCTGTCTGTCTGTCTCTGTCTGTCTGTCTGTCTGTCTGTCTCTCTCTCTCTCTCTCTCTCTCTCTCTCTCTCACACACACACACACACACACACACACACACACACACACACACACACACACACACACACACACACACACTGGTGATGATGATGAGGAGGAGGAATCGTTTTATTCAGGGGAAGAATTTTGTTTTGTTTTGCAATCAGATTAGAAACGAAGAGGCAATTAAACACAAAACATGAAACAAGTTGATAAGACATCCATGTGATATAGAAGTCAAATTCGTGAACAGCATTACAGTTTGGATATTGTAGATTACTCAAAGGTAACCAAATACGTAAAAATGCCTTAATTTTATTAATTTTATAAGAGAGAGAGAGAGAGAGAGGGTGGGTGGGTGGGTGTTTAGGGGTTTAACGTCCTTTTCCACCACATAGGTTGATAGCAAAGACGGGGCAACGACGAAAAAGCCAGCACAAATATTTGGCCCCAGTCGGGATCGAACTCACGACCCGAGCATTAGAAGTCCAACGCTCTACCATTCGACCACCCCGGCTCCCATGAGAGAGAGAGAGAGAGAGAGAGAGAGAGAGAGAGAGAGAGAGAGAGAGACGAACCAAATTTCTTTCATATCGATAGTGTCGTAATGAAAAGATTGATATTATAATAACAACCACTGATTCACCATGACAGTACGCCATAACTTTCACAGAGATCAAGGTGACCTTGGAATGGACGGCTCTGGGTACGTCAGGACAATTATTCACTTTCTCCAATGTTACTATGGATTTTGACTCTGCCCGACGCTCATGCGCACAACAGGCTGGTGACGTCAAACTGGCTGATCTTCACGACACCTTTGAAGAGGTCAAGGACTACATTGGAAGTCATTTTCCTCAGCGACACTACTGGGTTGACGCTACTTTACACACAGGTATTACTTAATAATAATAATAATAATAATAATAATAATATAACATCCTTATATAGCGCGGTATCCCCACAAGGCGAGCTCAAGGCACTTCACAATTTCCATCTAAACTTATAAAAGTTTGCAACACACACACACACACACACACACACACACACACACACACACACACACACACACACACACACACACCTGCCATTCCAGCAGCACCAGGGCTCAGGATGGGTCAAAATCTGTTGTGAAGCTAGTCGTAGGACAGTCTGAAGAAGAAGGTTTTCAGTTTGGCTTTGAAATCAAGCAAGTCAGAAGCATTACTTCATGCAGTTTTGTGAAATTAACGTGTGTGTTATTGACAGTTACTAGTACTGCTACTGCTATGGGCACTACCGTACAGTTTGACGACAGCGTACGTCGTGTGCTGTTTCCCTAGAAACAGAGTACGCGACGTAGTCAGTCACAAGAACGGTGCAACAGTTTCCATTTTATCGTCACTATTCTAAAACAACCGGAATGACTGTCTTCTGTTTAACCGGAATGACTGTCTTCTGTTTAACCGGAATGACTGTCTTCTGTTTAACCGGAATGACTGTCTTCTGTTTAACCGGAATGACTGTCTTCTGTTTAACCGGAATGACTGTCTTCTGTTTAACCGGAATGACTGTCTTCTGTTTAACCGGAATGACTGTCTTCTGTTTAACCGGAATGACTGTCTTCTGTTTAACCGGAATGACTGTCTTCTGTTTAACCGGAATGACTGTCTTCTGTTTAACCGGAATGACTGTCTTCTGTTTAACCGGAATGACTGTCTTCTGTTTAACCGGAATGACTGTCTTCTGTTTAACCGAAATGACTGTCTTCTGTTTTAGTGAATATTTTGTACCGGTTTGTAACTGCTGTGATGAGATGTTTGAGTTGAGGCTTAGGGCACCAGCGGTTGCTATTCGGCGTTATGAGAAATCACGTGCATTATCCGTGTTTAATTAACTTTTTACACGGTGATTTATTTGGGATACCCCCCCCCCCCCCTCCGCGGTAGATGTGTGTGTCGGATGGTGAGGGTGGTGGGGGGGGGGGTGAGGTGGGGAGGGGGGGGGATGGGAGTGGGGATGAGAGAGAGAGAGAGAGAGAGAGAGAGAGATTTGGAACATGAAAGAGGTTAAGACTTATGATTATCTTAAGTTATTCACAGTGTATTTTATGCTATTAATTGTTTAGATCTAGCCATGTGTAACTGGTTTTGTGTTTTGTATGTAATGTTTCTTATGTGATTTCGTGCATTTCGGACTAAAGCAATTTCCTTTTTGAATAAAGTATTTTCAGTTCCATCCCATTCAATTTGAAATATCCCCAGACTATTACATAAACACTTTTTTTTTAAAAGTAATAACTGGTACGACAGGCGTCTTCAAGTGGTCTAACGATGAACTTGTGGACCTCTTCATGTGGCAAGTCGACGGACAGATTGGCGTCAGCAGTGTTGGGCATTTGAGTCGTTGGGGACTTAGTAATGACTACATGAAAACAGAAAACATCTACTTCATCTGTCGCGGAAAGCCAGGTAGGCCCGAGTGAACGTTGCAGTAACAGTAGATTGCGTGTAGTACTGCACTTAAAACGTACCCCTGTTTGAACGAGCAACATTGTTTATCAGCGGGCGACTTCAAGGGAAAGGAAAAAAAAAAATGCAAATAGCAAAGAGAGTTTCGACCGGCTGATTTGAACCTGTATGCCAACGTTTCTGTAAACGTTTTTCGACTGGCTGATTATAACTTGTATGCCAACGTTTCTGTAAACGTTTTCCGATCGGCTGATCAGAACCTGTATGCCAACGTTTCTGTAAACGTTTTTTGACCTGCTGATTATAACCTGTATGCCAACGTTTCTGTAAACGTTTTCCGAACGGCTGATCAGAACCTGTATGTCAACGTTTCTGTAAACGTTTTTTGACCTGCTGATTATAACCTGTATGCCAACGTTTCTGTAAACGTTTTCCGAACGGCTGATCAGAACCTGTATGCCAACGTTTCTGTAAACGTTTTTTGACCTGCTGATTATAACCTGTATGCCAACGTTTCTGTAAACGTTTTCCGATCGGCTGATCAGAACCTGTATGCCAACGTTTCTGTAAACGTTTTTTGATCTGCTGATTATAATCTGTATGCCAACGTTTCTGTAAACGTTTTTCGATCGGCTGATTACAACCTGTATGCCAACGTTCCTGTAAACGTTTTTCGACCGGCTTATTAGAACCTGTATGTCAACGTTTCTGTGAGCGTTTTTCGACCAGCTGATTACAACCTGTATGCCAACGTTTCTGTAAACGTTTTTCGATCGGCTGATTACAACCTGTACGCCAACGTTCCTGTAAACGTTTTTCGAACGGCTGATTAGAAACTGTATGCCAACGTTTCTGTGTATGTTTTTTTGTATTCATATTTCATACATTTCATGAGGACAGTTTCGCTCACTGTGTAATGGTTTTTGTTGATTCGATCTGTCTTTTGCAGCTGCAGCACAAAACAACACTGATGCTGAATACAGGTATAAAACTTTACAAGCTTACTTTTCGTTTCGTGCAGACTTGAAATAAATAGAATAAAAGCAAATTTCAGATAAAACGAGGGTAGATGAGATATTGTTTGTAATCATCAAAGTGAAACAGTGTGCGCTTTCATTTAACGAATACACTTTCATAATAAGTTTTAAATTATATGATGAACACGTGGTTGGTGTTAACTATTATGTCATAATAACTGTAATTATAATGGTGCTTACCCAATCATTTGCACTCTTGTAGGTGGAATCATTCCTGTTCACCTTCATACAATCGAGCTGAAAGCTGTTTTGAAACGACCACGACGACACCAAACGAGGGCGGAACAGACGCTAGTGTCTTGAACCAGACGGCCGAGGGCCAAACTACTGCAACGAATGCCAACCAGATAACAGAGAGTGAAACTGCAACAGTCACTCTGACCCAAACACCTGCTGACCAAATTACACAAGAGGAAAACGTGACAGTTTCCAGGAACCACACAGAAGAAGTTGAAAATATTACTTCGGTTGTGAACCCAACCACAGAGAACAGTAACATCACAGTTTCTGTGCCCCAAACTGAAGAGGAAACTAGCACAGATGTTATGAACCAAACTGTGGGAAATGTAACAGGGAACGAAAATGTCACAGCTGCCACGAACCAAACAGAAGGGGAAGCAACAACTTACTTACTTACTTAGGCCCTTGGCTCCACGTGGAGCATAGGCCATCGACAACCCTTCGCCATCGCACTCTGTTCTGGGCTAGTCTTGCCACTCCAGTCCAGTTGGTCCCCTGCTTACATAGCTCTGCCTCAGTGTCCCGCCTCCAGCTGTTGCGAGGCCGGCCTCTCTTCCTTTTCCCCTGCGGGTTCCATGTCAGGGCTTGGCGTGTGGTGCTGGATGCTGGCTTCCTGAGGGTGTGTCCAATCCAGCCCCACTTCCTCCGCAGGATCTGCTTGGCCACTGGTTCCTGCCCCGCTCGCTCCCACAGCTCTTCATTCCGGATCTTCTCTGGCCATCGGATGTTGAAGATGCGCCTCAGACAGGTGTTGAGAAATGTCTGGATCTTCTGCTGCATCGTCTTTGTTGTCCTCCATGTTTCGCATCCGTAGAGCAGAACTGACTTCACGTTGGAGTTGAAGATGCGAAGTTTGGTTCTTATGCTGACAACTTTGGATGCCCAGACGTTCTTCAGCATGACCATTGCTGCCCTTGCCTTGCCGATTCTGGCTGTGACGTCTCGGTCTGTGCCTCCCTGTCCATCAACCACACTCCCCAGGTAGACAAAAGACTCCACCTCCCTGATGGGCTCTCCACCGACTGTGACTGGTGTGTTGGCAGTGGTGTTGATCTTCATCAGCTCGGTTTTCTTCCTGTTGATCTTGAGCCCTGTTCCGGCTGATGTGGCTTCCAGGCACGTAGTCTTGTCCTGCATCTGGCTGTGGCTGTGAGACAGGAGCGCCAGGTCGTCCGCGAAGTCGAGGTCATCCAGCTGCGTCCAGAGTGTCCACTGTATCCCGTTTTTCCTGCCTGCTGTAGTGGTCTTCATGATCCAGTCGATGACCAGGAGGAACAGAAACGGGGACAACAGGCATCCCTGGCGGACTCCGGTCTTCACCTCGAAGCTTTCTGACAACTGGCCGGCATGGGCAATCCTGCAGCTCATGTCTTGGTAGGTGCACTGGATCAGGGAGATGATCTTCCCGGGAACTCCATAGTGCCTTAGCAGCTTCCACAGCGCCTCTCTGTCTACACTGTCGAAGGCCTTCTCATAGTCTATGAAGTTGATGTAGAGGGGGGAGTTCCACTCCAGTGACTGCTCCACAATGATGCGTAGGCTGGCAATCTGGTCAGCGCAGGACCTGTTCCTGCGAAAGCCTGCCTGCTGGTCTCGGAGCATGGGGTCGACTGCCTCTCTCATCCTCTCCAGTAGAATTCTGTTGAGAACCTTGCCTGGCACTGACAGGAGCATGATCCCTCGGTAGTTGCTGCAGTCCCTGAGGTCCCCTTTCTTTGGCAGCTTGATGACGATCCCTTCTTTCCACTGGGCTGGCACCTCTTCCTTCTCCCAGATCTTGCTGAACAGGCTGTGCAGCATGTTGACGGCTGTCTCTGTGTCTGCTTTAATGGCTTCTGCTGGTATCTCGTCCGGCCCTGCAGCTTTCCCATTTCTCAGTGTCATGATGGCTTTCCTGATCTCCGCCTTAGAGGGCTTGTCGCAGTTGATGGGTAGTTCTGTCTCAGCTGGTGGGATGTCTGGTGGTGTTTCAGGGATGGGGCGATTTAACAGCTCCCTGAAGTGTTCTGCCCATCGCTTCAGCTGTTCCTCAGTTGTTGTCAGTGGGTGCCCGTTCTTGTCCTTCACTGGTTTGTCTGTCTGCTGAAATTTGCCCGCGAGCTTCTTGGTCACCTGGTACAGGTCTTTTAGATTCCCTTGTCGCGCTGCTTCCTCTGCTTGACTGGCCAGGTTGTCGATGTAGTCCCTCTTGTCCTTCCTGGTGCTCCTCTTCACTTCTCTGTCAGCTGCTGTGTATTCCTCTTGTGCCTTTGCCTTAGCTCTTCTTGTTCGGCTCGTGTTCAGTGCAGTTTTCTTCTCTTTCCTAACTTCCAGCTTCTGGATGGTATCAGTAGAGATCCATTCCTTATGTTGGGTCTTTCTCTTGCCAAGGACCTCTTCGCATGTGTCGTGCCAGAGTTTCTTGCTGTGTTCCCACTGTGTCTCGATGTCCATTTCACTGTCTTCTATCAGGTCTTGCAGTTGCTGGAACCTGTTGGAAAGGCTGATCCGGAATGCTGCTTGTGTGTCTGTGTTCCTGAGAAGTCCAACGTTGTACCTGGTCCGTGTGCTGTTGGCGTTAGTGTGCCTCTTGAGCCGAAGTCTCAATGTTGTTGCAAGAAGGTGGTGGTCTGATGATACATCGGCACCCCTCATCACGCGCACATCCCGCCACGATCTCCTGAACTTCCGGCTGATGCAGATGTGATCAATCTGGTTCTCCGTGACATGGTCCGGCGATCTCCATGTGGCCTTGTGGATGCGCTTGTGTGGGAAGATGCTGCCTCCTATCACTAGCTGGTTCAGGGCACAAAAGTCTGCAAAGCGCTCGCCATTTTCGTTCATCTGTCCCAGTCCGTGTGTTCCCATGGTGTCCTCATAGCCTGTGTTGTCTGATCCAATCTTGGCGTTGAAGTCTCCCATTAGTATGGTCATGTCCTTGGCTCCTCCTTTATCTATCACTGTCTGCAGTTGTTGGTAGAAGTCATCTTTTTTCTCCTCTTCCGCATCATTGGTGGGAGCGTAGCACTGGATGATGTTCAGCTTGATGTCTTTTTTCTTGGTGATGAATTTGGCTGTGATGATGCGGGAGTTGACAGGTTCCCAGCCGATGAGTGCCCGCTGTGCCTCCGGTGCCAGCATCAGGGCCACGCCCTCAGTGTGGGGGGCTCCATCCTCTGTGTGTCCAGAGTACAGCAATTGCTCTCCCGATGAAAATCTCAGCTGTCCTGTCTGTAGCCACCTTGTCTCACTCAGTCCCAGTACTCCTATCTTGTAGTTCTTCATCTCTCTTGCTACTTGTATGGTCCTTCCTACTTCATACATTGTCCTGATGTTCCATGTGGCTACTCTCGTTGTTGTCCTGGGTGTTAGAAGGGGGGTCGGCCTTGCAGCTTCCTTTCGGCTTTCACTGCAATGCGTCATAGGTCTCCGGGATGGAGACCCTTCCTCGCCCAGGTGAATGTCTCGGTTTGTTGCTGTCGATGCTTCAGTAACTTAGTGTTTTTTACAGGTAGGGCTGTTAACCCTACGCAAACCCGTTTAGCCTCTTGGAGAGGTGGTCCACATTCGTCTGACCTCTACCCTTCGACCTGTCCAGCTTGGGTGACCCTGCCAGGAGCATGTGCTCCTGCTGGCATAGTTCTCTGGGTCATTGAGGTACACAAGCCACTACCCCACGACAAGGGTTGGACCATGTAGGGGAAGCAACAACGCCTAACATGAACCAGACGGACCTGGAAACAACCGCATCTGTCATGAGTCAAGTGGAAGGGGAAACAACCACGGTGGACACGAACCAAACAAAAAGGGAAACTACCGGGGCGGCCACGAACCAAACGGAAGGGGAATCAACCACAGCGGCCACAAACCAGACGGAAGGGGAAACAACCATCGTGACCACGAACCAAACGGAAGGGGAAACAACCAGGGCGGCCACGAACCAAACGGAAGGGGAAACAACCAGGGCGGCCACGAACCAGACGGAAGGGGAAACAACCAGGGCGGCCACGAACCAGACGGAAGGGGAGACAATCCCGGCGGCCACGAACCAGACGGAAGGGGAAACAGCTACGGCGGCCACGAACCAGGCGGAAGGGGAGACAACCACGGCAGTCACGAACCAGACGGAAGGGGAAACAGCCACAGCGACCACGAACCAGACGGAAGGGGAAACAACCAGGGCGGCCAAGAACCAGACGGAAGGGGAAACAACCAGGGCGGCCACGAACCAGACGGAAGGGGAAACAACCACGGCGGCCACGAACCAGACGGAAGGGGAAACAACCACGGCGGCCACGAACCAAACGGAAGGGGAAACAGGGAACGTAACAGGGAATGAAAATGTCACATCTGCCACGAACCAAACAGAAGGGGAAGCAACCACACCTACCATGAACCAGACGGAACTGGAAACAACCGCATCTGTCATGAGCCAAGCGGAAGGAGAAACAACCAGGGCGGCCACGAACCAAACGGAAGGGGAAACAACCAGGGCGGCCAAGAACCAGACGGAAGGGGAAACAACCACGGCGGCCACGAACCAGACGGAAGGGGAAACAACCACGGCGGCCACGAACCAAACGGAAGGGGAAACAACCAGGGCGGCCACGAACCAGACGGAAGGGCAAACAGATACATCTTTCATGAACCAAATGGAAGGGCAAGCAACCACAGTGGACACGAACCAAACGGATGGGGACACACGCACAGCGGCCACCAACCAGACGAAAGGGGAAACAACCACGGCGGCCATGAACCAAACAGAAGGGGAAACAACCGCAGCGACCTTGAACCAAATGGAAAATACCACCTCTGCTTTGCTCCAAACAACAGGAGGAACTATCAAATCAAAATCTCCTTTCTGTTGCCAGTCATGCATGAAAATAAATACGACCTACAACGCGTCGGCCAAGGACCTGCGTCAGAAGATCGAGAGGATCAGGCGTGACCTCACCTTGGACAAGCAAAACCTGTCGGCCACTAAGAGAAAGAAGACCAGCGTCATGGATGATCGCCTCTCTGCACAGATGACGGGAGTAACGGGCGTGTGTCTGATGGTTCTGCTCTATGGCTTACTCGTTGTCTTGGATCTGCGGAGATTGAAGATTGCTCTGCTTGGTGCAGAAGACAACGAAGAGGGGAACGAGAGGGCTTTCCGTTTTAGATTTAAGTCAGTGCTTCGCAAGAAATGAGATTTGTTTTCAATGTTCCGATTTTGGGGTGTACGTTTCCTACACTTTTTTTGTAATTTGTCTTGAGATTAAAGTTTGTTTCGTTTCGGACAGAAGACATGAAAGAGGAGAGAGAGAGAGAGAGGGGGGGGGGGGGCTCCTAGCTATTTTAGATTTAAATCAATCTTTCGCAAGAAATGAGATTTTTGCATTGTTTCGATTTTTCAGTGTACGTTTGCTGCACATTTTCTTTTTCGGTAGTTTATCTTGAGATTAAAGCTTGTTTAGTTTGGAACAGGACAACGAAGAGGAGAAGGAGAGCGCCCTCCGTTTTAGATTTATGTCATTCCTTCGCAAGAAATGAAACTTTTTCCATTGTTCCGAATTTTGAGTGTACGTTTGCTGCGCTTTTTTTTTTCTCTCGTTAATTTGTCTTGAGATTAAAGTTTGCTTTGTTTGGAACAAAAGACAACGAAGACTAGAGGGAGACGACCTTCGAATTTTGATAGACATCTTGTTTTGAGACTAAAGCTAACTGTCTATTGGAAGACAGAACACTCCCTTAAACCAAACTTCCGAGACTTTTCCCAAGTTTTTGGAGATTTGTCTTGGGATAAAACATGCTCTGTTTGGAACAGAAGACAACGAAGAGGAGACGGAGAGGGCCTCCGAAATTTGATAGACATCTTTCAAGTAGACTTTTCCCCCCATTGGTTCGATTTTGGGGTGTATGTTTCCTTCAAGTAGTTTGATAATTTGTATTTTTCACCGTACTGAGCGTTGCTTTGAAAGTAACCACACATACATGGGATTTTTATGTGCAACACTTTAACATCCCGCCCCCCTCCTCCCACCACCACCACCACCATCACCACCACCGACCAGTCGTTAAATCCTCCCCACTCCTCCCCCACTGTTACACGTCTTTGTGTGCATTTTTATACTTTAATACAACCACTTTGACGTGAGAATCTCATTACACGGATCCTCTATAAAAGTTTTTTTTTTTTTTCTTTTTTTTTTTTTGCACCCGGTTTCATATGAAGAACGTGAACATTTAATTTGTTCCTACAGCCTATGTATAACTAGTAGTTAATGGCGCTGTATTTCGATTTTTTTTCCTCCAGCTGAGACGTAAACAATTCATTTTCGACTGCTATACTATTGTGTAGAATAATGCAAATTCAGCAATCCATGCAACTAATACTTTACTTTTTATTCATAATTATTACTGTTGCCTTCGTAGTTGAAACTGTTTTGCAATAGAAGCGTGCATTGTCCGCTGTTGGGTCTTTTACACCGGCACATCCGTTAGAACTGGGTTTGGCTTGTTATTATACGTATCCGCCGGTATTCATTTTAAATAAAAATATTACATACCGATCGATAGTTTCTTTTCTTTTTTTTGTTTGTTTTTTGCTTTCTTCTTCTATATTTCGACCCCCCCCTCTCTCTCTCTCTCTCTCTTTCCTGTCTGCCTGTCTGTCTCACTCTCTCGCTCTTTGTTACTTTGTTTGTTTGTATGTTTTTCATAACGGCAAGTTTGGATACTGGTTGCAACACCAAAACTTCCACCGTTTTCAAATAAAGTTATTTCAATTTCAATTCCTCTCTGTCTGTCTGTCTGTCTGTCTGTCACACACACACACACACACACACACACACACACACACACACACACACACACACACACACTATTTTGCTTTCTTGATGACACTGCTTTTTATTCGTTTTACATTAAAACTCAAGGCGTGCACAAAAATCAGTCATGTGCATAAAAGAATATAGTGAACTGAATCTTCTTTTTTTTTGTTTGTTTTCATTAAATAAGCGAGAAAAATCTAGGCAGGAAAGCGAGCTTCACTTTCAAAACGCTGGAAACAGAAGGCGGTTGTTGTTGTTGTTGTGGTTGTTGATGATGATGATGTTGTTGTTGTTGTTGTTGTTAGTTCTTTAAATGTGGACTCGTACTTAACCAGCATACATTGTTCAAAGGGGTGATATTTATGACATTTATGCTCACAGACCGTCCTGAGCTTTTTGGACTCATGAATAGCGACAGCGTCTGTAATGCTGGCACTGTACTGCTCGTCAGGATAGAGTATGTCGAGCGTACAGGCTAACTTACGAGCGATACTGTTCTAAACTACAGACTTCAACATAAGTCCAGGACCACCTTGACAGACAGGTCTAATTTTTAAGAATTCACCAAAAATAGAGATCAAGGAATCTTTCAATTTTTTTTTTGCTGTGAAAGTGTTAAAGGGTTAACAATGCATCCTGCAAAGCTTGCTGAAGCTGAAAAACCACCATGTGCTGCACGGACATCTTCCAGGAATTTTAGCCAAATTTGCAAGTGGTCCTTGACTTATGTTGAAGTCTGTATAAGCTGGCTCAGCAAAGATGGAATTCGGCCGTTCAAATGACCACTGTCGTATACTATACGATACAACAGGAGGAAGGAGGTGGGGGAGGGGGGAAGGACAGGAGACACAGCCGGAAAATTCAACCGTCGCACCAAACGTTGGTGAGCAATTAAATGTGTGACAGCCTCACAAAAAAACGTGCTCAACACTCAAATTATTAGTTTTGTGAAGGTGAAAAAGACGTTCAAAAAGACACAGCTGAAAAGTTCAGCAGTCAATGTCGTACCTAAAGTCGAGTAGTAATTCCATGTGTATGATAGACTCACCAAAAAAAGCGTGCTCAGTGCTGAGAGCTAGTGATTCTACTAAGAGCGGTAAAAGGTCAGCAGGTAGAGCTAGCAGAATGACAGTCAAGACAAAAAGCTATTGCAATGACAAATCTCACACAACGCAGACAAAATGTCTTACACTCAATATTTATCACAGGTTTTATGCTTAGTGGCTATTGCCGAATGTCTTTGTGCGCCCTTTGCGGAGGTTTGACAGGAAAAGAAGGAAGGAAACATCAAAACAGAGATACTGTTCTCCAAGTACTTGTGGATTTGGCAGCTGCTTCACAACATTTTACGTCATACGAAAGGCAGACGCCATCCTCCTTTCGTCAAGTTAGAGGCAGGCACATGCCTGTTTATGGCATAGTAAGGATAGGTATTGGGTGGCGCTGCACCGCGGCGACGCGCTTCCCCCGGAGGAAGCAGCCTGAATTTCCCGAAAGGGACAATAAAGTAGTAAGTAAGTAATAAAAGAGATAGACGCACAGACGTGACGTCTTCCTTTTTACGTCATGAGATACACACGCCTTGTTTACGTCATATGTGAGGCAGACGTCTTCCATATTACTGCACGGAAGAGGCAGGCCCCTGCCTTGTTACGTCACATAAGAAGCAGAGGCTTTCCTTGGGTGTACAGCCGAGGGAGCAGATTTCCCAGGCACCAAAGACGACCGATCAGAAAACAGCTGATACAGATCCGGCACG
This sequence comes from Batillaria attramentaria, assembly GCA_018292915.2. Taxonomy (NCBI): domain Eukaryota; kingdom Metazoa; phylum Mollusca; class Gastropoda; family Batillariidae; genus Batillaria; species Batillaria attramentaria. The sequence goes on along the minus strand of JACVVK020000180.1, from coordinate 259,084 downwards.
ACGATGGCACCAAACACCACCATCATAACAACCACCCCGCTGATCCCCGTTGCCCGGGCAGAAGGCCTGTTGTCAGGGGCGCTCATCTTCCTCCGGACTGTTGCGGACAGGTTTCGCTTGTCGACTCTCAGATGGACTCGGATCTCTTCGATCTGCTGTTGCACCTCTATGGCCGACAGGTTGCGGGCGGTAACATTGACGGCTCTGCAGCATGCCTGACACATGACTGGTGTTTGAGGAGGGGCAGTGGGTGTCGGCGTGTTAGGCTGCATTAAAAAAACAAAAAGGGGGAGATGAGCGGTGGGTGGGGTGGGTGGAGGTTTGGGGGTTTAACGTCCTTTCCACCACACAGGGTGATATCAAAGACGGGGCAACGATGAAAAAGCCAGCACAAATATTTGGCCCCAGCCGGGATCGAACTCACGACCCGAGCATTAGAAGTCCAACGCTCTACCATTCGACCACCCCGGCTCCCCGATGGGCGGTGGTCTAATAGGTAGCGCGTCAGATTTAGCCGCTGCGCTACTGAACGGCCGTCACCAATGTCACGGCGATGAAGCGTGGGTTCGAACCCAGGTCGACCTTGTGATATGTCAGACCGGTTTTTCCTGGCTGCCGGGCTGCTCATTGGGGGTTTCTCTCCGGGTTATCCGGCTTTCCTCCCCCAGAAAAATTGTTTAAAAAAAGGAAGGATAGGTATTGGGTGGCGCTGCACCGCGGCGACGCGCTTCCCCCGGGGTAAGCAGCCTGAATTTCCCGAAAGGGACAATAAAGTAGTAAGTAAGTAAGTAAGTAAGTAAAGGTTACATTAATTTGTAATTACATTGTTCTTTTGTGGGTTTCGGCATACAGGAGTACACAGAGGATGCGTGTGTGTAAAACTACCATACTTATACTTTTAAAACAACAACAACAACAACAAAAACAACAACAACAACAACAACAACAACAACAACAACAAAAAACTTTGAATTAGGAAAATGGCCAGTCTAAATTAATTATACGCACGTCTCTAGTTCAAATCAACTGAGTTAAATTCAATTCAGTTTCATGGGGAAAAAAGTACGGTGTGTGATTCACTGTGTGACGTAAAACAAAGGACAGCATCACTTACCGAGACAGTGGTGGATGTCGGAAGTGTCTGTGTGGTCTCAGCAATGGGCTCTGTTGATACGCCACTGCTCGTTGTGGTTGCGTCACCGCTCGTGGTGGATGCGACACTACTCGTACTTGTTACGTCACTACCCGTGGTGGTTGCGTCACTGCTCGTGGTGGTTCCGTCACTACTCATTGTTGTTACGTCAGTACTCTCTGTGGTGAATGAAGACTCGGTAGTGATTGTTTCAGTTGTTTCCTTTCTCCCCTCCGTGCCTGCAGTTGTCTCAGCAAAATCAGTGGATAGCGTCGCAGCTGATGTTGTGTGCAGCTCGTTTGGTTCTGTCGTGAATGTAGTCGACACAGCATTCTTTGTCGACTGTTCTGTGGTCAGTGTCGCTGTGGTGAGTGCTTCAGTCGAAGGTGTGGTGGGCTCAGTCGATGGAACGGATGTAGTCGTCAGGTCAGAGCATGACGGGGGTTCTGGGGCAGCATAGGGGCAGCTATGTGGAAACCTGCCCAAATGATGGCAGTATACAGATCAGTATTATCGTGTTGTGTATAGAGATGGTAGATCCTTTGGTTTTCTGTGCTATTTTTTGTGCACTTTGGACGTTCTTCAAAGTGGGCTCTCTCTCTCTGTGTGTGTGTGTGTGTGTGTGTGTGTGTGTGTGTGTGTGTGTGTGTGTGTGTGTGTGTGTGTGTGTGTGTGTGTGTGTTTCACTGAGTTTAAATGTGTATCTTGTTTCTATTTCGTAATTTAGCAACGGCAAGTTCGAACATGGTATTTTTGCCAAACGTTTTACCGTTGGCAAAAAAAAAAAAAAAAAAAAAAAATGCCATTGTCATTGTCACTGCCGTTGTCATTCTCTCTCTCTCTCTCTCTCTCTCTCACACACACACACACACACACACACACACACACACACACACACACACACACACACACACACACACACACACACACACACACACACACACACACACACACACACACACACATTCTTACTTTCTTTTGGTAGTAGTAGAAAGGCGGGAGGACACGGGACGGGGAATAACTTTGAATAATCTACATCGATGTTTTGGTTCACGTTTACTTGTACTGTAAGTTACTTTCTGAAACTTGCTGGGACGTGTATACGTATGCATTTCTTAAGACACATTACAGCATACGCTATAATTCGCATGCTAGAAGTCTGAGAATGGGAATTTGAAAATTCACAAAGTTAGGCTTAGGACACGCACTGTAGTAAATAAAATGTATTTGCTTCTGACAAATGATTAAATGACAACAAATATCGGTGTACTTACTCGCTCATACCCTGGCTGCTTGCAACTGCAATGGAGAGACAACAAAATCAAGACAACTAATTACAAATATCTGAGCGAATCACTAATCAATCAATCAATCAATCAATCAATCAATCAATCAATCAATCAATCAATCAATCAATCAATCAATCAATCAATCAATCAATCAATCAATCAATCCACTCTTCCATTCATCCACCGTTCCACCATACCTTCCATCCTTTCATCCATCCACCAACCCATTTTCCCACCCACAAAACCTCTTACGCACCCACCCTTCCATCCATCCAACCACGCTTCCACCCATTCATCCACATACACACCCATTCATCCACACACACTCACACACACCCATCCACCCACACCCACCCAACTACCCACCCACCCATCCATCCACAAACCTATTTATCTATCCACCCACTTACCCTCTTACGCACTCACCCTTCCATCCACCCATCCAACCACCCTTTCACCCACCTATCCACCAACCCACCCATCAACTAACCCACCAACCCACCCACTCACCCATCCATCGATCCACTAGCTCACCCAATCACCCTCTTACGCATCCGTTCTTCCAACTATCCATCTAACTACCCTTGCACCCATTCATACATCTACCCATCCGCTACCCCCCCCCCCCCCCCCCCCCCCCCCACATATCCACCCATCCTCCTCAAGCACCCGCCTACCCACTCATCAATCAATAAACCAGTCAATCACTCAGTCATACCAGGACGTCCTTGACAGATGAAAGGTCTCTTCTCGTCACTCGTGATGGAGACTGTCATCAAACCGGAAGAGGTGAGGTATGCGACACCAGGAGTCTCCTGTATCGTCCCCTCTACCCAATCTTCCACACCGATTTTTCCTCCGTCCACCCAGTAGTACCCAGAGTCTGCATAACAACGGACTAGTTAGTTCAACAGCACAATATCAACGTAACATAGTCTATAGTCTAATTAACATATCCGTTATATTTTTTTGTACGAAATAATGCATACTTGATTCCTACCACGTAAGTTTGGGGTTGTGCACCAGTGACCTAAAACAACAACAACAACAACAACGACGACCACACTTAAATTTGGCTTAATGGGAGTATTGCACTTAATAATAATGTGACCCTCCACCACGAAATGAGTCTTCTTGTGCTATTTATTCATGTTACAAGACGACTCATTTCGTGGTGGGGGGTCACCTTTGATTAGACACGTGTTTGATGCAGTAGGACCCGTCAAGGAACCGTTAATCTAGCCTAAGTTTTGCATTCAGGGCCAGAACCGAAAACGAGTCAATACTCGTATCAATACTGGGATACTCTTGCGCGGCACAAAATGTACTTTAAAAAAATGTCCCCTCCCCCCCCCCCTCCCCCCACCGTCTCTCCCACCATCTTTCTAGTACTTATGGGTGACCGACGCATGTTTGAATAGGGGAGGTGACGGGGGAGGGGGGGGGGAGGGGGAAGGAGGGAGGAGCTGGGGGTAGGGGGGGGGGCAGTACAGGACCAATGTCCTAGCTGACCAAAAAGTATAGGACATGAATCATGAAGAGGGTGGGTGGGTGTTTCGGGGTTTTCACCACATACGGGTGAAATCAAAGACGGGGCAACGCTGAAAAAGCCAGCACAAATATTTGGCCCCAGCCGGGATACGAACTCACGACCCGATCTGCGTTAGAAGTCCAACGCTCTACCATTCGGCCGAGAAGAACTATTGCGCAGAAATGACAGGGCATCAATTATGTCCACCTTGGTGAGAAAGTCTAATAGGATATTTCAATGAAATACATCAGTCTATGACCGTTTATTTTTTATTTATTTTTTAAATAAAAAATTGTTTGTATTTTTTTTTAAATTTTTTAAACTAAATTTTAAATTATTTTTTAAATTCTTTTCTTTTCTTTTTTCCCTTCATTTGTTTTATTTTATTTTTATTTTTTATTTTGTTTGAAGTCTTGTTTGATGTTTGTTATGATGTAAATACATCCACATATCTATAGATGGAGGCATCTACTGAAATACCTTTGTATGTTTGCAAGTCCCAGAGTATAAATGTTTGTTCTATACATGTCAGATATCCCCCCCCCCCCAAAAAAAAAAAAAAGTCTATGACCGATGTTCGAAGCGGGCATATTGAAACCCTGTACAGCGCCCTTTCACCTTGGTCTGCAGTAGCGTCGACCCAGTAGGTGAGTCCGGAAGAGAGCAGTGCAACGTGCTCTTTGACCTCTGGGAGAGTTGTGGTGCTGAAATAGGCCAGCCGCACGTCTCCTGGTTGGTTGGCGCAGTGCTGTCTGGCTGTCTGGAAATCGGTAGGAATGTTGACGAAACTCAGCACAAGCCCTGACGATCTCAGGCGGGTCCACTCCATGGTGAGTACGCTGCCTGGGAGTGAGAAATGAAAATGTAATGAAGTGAGACTTTGTTTCATGAGGCAAGTCTTTATTCTTGTCCTTGCAAAATTACGCTCGTAGGTCTTGGGGCTCGCGCGCACGCGCACACACACACACACACACACACACACACACACACACACACACACACACACACACACACAAACTGGCAACACACACTGGCAAACACGCGCTGGCGAACACACACACATACACGCGCACACACTCCGGCAAACACACACTGGCGAAAACACACACACACACACACACACACACACACACACACACACACACACACACACACACACACACACACACACACACACCAGAAAACAAAACAAAACAACACAAGAAAAAACCCTACGTGAACTATGGACGAATGTTCGTAATGTGGTGATGATATTGATGCCTACGTATTTCACAACGAAACAGCAATCCTAACATAAAAGAAAAGCTGAACGAACCGGCAGTGCGTTGGCAGATGAAGTGGAAGTGTGCGGATGCAGACTTTGTCCCAACCAAGTAACCAGTGACGACCACATCCGGCTCTTCGGTACCAAGCACAGCATACAGATCCTGATTGGCGGGCTCCCGTTGCCAGTGGTTTGTTGATACTGCCACTCCGTTACCCCAGTGATACCCTGACACTGCACACACACACACACACACACACACACACACACACACACACACACACACACACGTACGCACGCACGCACGCACGCACGCACGCACGCACACACACACACACACACACACACACACACACACACACACACACATGAGGTGATGGCGCAGCTAAAGATATGTGCTCAACAATTAAACTTTGTAATTTTGCTATTGCCTGTTTTGAATAGAAAAATAAATAATAAATACATATCCGCAACCACGATGAAGTCAATGAAAATGAGTAAAGCGCTTGCATAATACCGATTATAATTGTTGTTGTTATTTTTTTTTGTAGTGGTAGTATTAGTAGTAGTAGTATTGGCAATATTTTTTATTATCATTACTTGTATTTTAAACTTACAAGACATAGAAGACATTACACGACATACCGATATCTCGCTTTGATTCACCCAGAACGGTCGCAATAGTTTATTATTATTATTACTGTCAATATTTGTCATTATCATTACTTGTATTATAAAAATTTGGGTTGGATTGTTTGGGAGTTTAACGTCCTTTTCCACCACGTAAGGGTGATATCAAACACAGGGCAACGAGAAAAAGGCCAGCACAAATATTTGGCCCCAGCCGGGAATCGAACTCGCGGCCCGAGCATCGGGTGTCCAACGCTCTACCATTCGGCTATCCCGGGTCCCTACTTGTATTATAAACATTACAACACATACAAGACATTACAAGACATACCGATATCTCGCCGTGAGGCGTTCACCTAGAACTGTCTGAAGGGATATAAGCCATTACAAGACATACAAGCCATTACAAGACATACAAGCCATTATAAGACATACAAGCCATTACAAGACATACAAGCCATTACAAGACGTATAAACATTACAAGACATACAAGACATTACAAGACATACCGATATCTCGCCTTGAGGCGTTCACCCAGAACTGTCTGAAGGGATACAAGCCATTACAAGACATACAAGCCATTACAAGACATACAAGACATACAAGCCATTACAAGACATACAAGCCATTACAAGACATACAAGCCATTATAAGACATACAAGCCATTACAAGACATACAAGCCATTACAAGACATTCAAGCCATTACAAGACATACAAGCCATTATAAGACATACAAGCCATTACAAGACAATCATACAAGCCATTACAAGACATACAAGCCATTACAAGACAATCATACAAGCCATTACAAGACATACAAGCCATTACAAGCCATTACAAGACATTGCAAGACATTACAAGACATACCGATATCTCGCCTTGACGCGTTCACCCAGAACTGTCTGAAGGGGTGGGTAGGTGGGTGGGTGGGGGTTTAACGTCCTTTTCCACCACATAGGGTGATATCAAAGACGGGGCAATGACGAACAAATATTTGGCCCCAGCCGGGATCGAACTCACGACCCGAGCATTAGAAGTCCAACGCTCTACCATTCTGTCTGAAGGGAGACAAGCCATTACAAGACATACAAGCCATTACAAGACATTGCAAGACATTACAAGACATACCGATATCTCGCCTTGAGGCGATCACCCAGAACTGTCTGAAGGGATACAAGCCATTACAAGACATACAAGCCATTACAAGACATTGCAAGACATTACAAGACATACAAGCCATTACAAGACATACAAGCCATTACAAGACATTGCAAGACATTGCAAGACATTACAAGACATACCGATATCTCGCCTTGAGGCGTTCACCCAGAACTGTCTGAAGGGAGACAAGCCATTACAAGACATACAAGCCATTACAAGACATACAAGCCATTACAAGACATACAAGCCATTACAAGACATTGCAAGCCATTACAAGACATTGCAAGACATTACAAGACATACCGATATCTCGCCTTGAGGCGTTCACCCAGAACTGTCTGAAGGGATATTTTTCCAGCGTGTAGTTGCCCACCTCCTCCAGTGTCGTGTCCAACACAGCCAGGTGACTCCCCCCACCTAGCTGCTCACACGCCTCGCGCGCCTCCTCTAACGGCAGCTCCTCGCGGGAGAACGCAAAAGCTTCGCCAGATGTCCCGATAGTAACCCAAGTCATGTTAGGAGCTGGGTCAAAGATCGAAGGCGGTGTGACTGCAATTCAAAGATTATCATCACAATCACTAGCAACGGCAGCACCACCAGCGTCGTCGTCATTTTCATCAAAATCGTTATCGCCATCATCATCATCATCATCATCATCATCATCATCAATAGGCATGAAATGCCTTCATGAAATTTTATTGGATTGCAGAGGCACCTTGCGTTTAGTTTTTTTTTTCGTCCAAAACTCCGAAAACTTTGAGGAAATACATTAAAAAAAAATTATACGCTACAAGTGTGGGGAATGGAATGATCGACGCAGGACTGTTCTCTGATTACTCCGCCATGTACTACCATTCACCCCAAACAGCGCTGCCTGGCCGGTTGCTCCTTTCCCTGTAGCTGTACGGAAGCTGGCTGAATGGGCATCTAACCAAACTCCGGCACAAAATCTGAGTCATGCAGTCAGCTGGACGTTTCTCTGGTTTGGTGACGAACCAACCAACCAACCGCGTTGCTTTCTCTCCAATCGAGCACAAACGACAGAGTGGTGTGATTGCCGCGGCTATAATCACGTCGAAGTTGAGGGTTGCGGGGAAAGTGAGGGGTGGGGGGGGGGGTCAAGCAGCATACAGGTCCAGTTCGATGCGGGGGGGGGGGGGGAGGGGGTTGTTTAGGAGTTTAACGTGGGAGGGGAGAGATGATGATGATGATGATGAAACGTTTTTTATTCAGGATAGAGCATTTAGGCATTGCTGCCTATCTTACATGCTGTCCTGCTATTCTACATTAAAGGGTATTGAGAAAAAAATCAAAACAAACAAACAAACAATAAAAAAGAGTTTAAAAAAAGAAGAAGAAAAAAGTATAAACTATCTAGGGGAAATACAGGAGAGAAAAATACACACGATAAACAAATCAAAACATACGTGGCATGTGCTGATGATACTGGCTGTATGCCAAGTAAGAAATTTACAGTCGTCTCTAATATTGCAAAACATGTATGTAACACATTTCTATATATATATCGTCAGATAAGCGTATCGTGTAGAATTTGTTTGAAGTTTATGAATTTGGAAACGTTTTGGATACTCAGTGGTAAAGAGTTCCACATGGATGCCCCTGAGAAAGACAGGCTACTTTTATATATATCAACCCTTGGACGAGGCACTGGGAGCAGACTGTTCCTTGTGTTATGTTGTTTATCATGTTCGAAATTAAATAGTTGATGGAGATATGTTGGGGCTTTGTAGTAAACAATTTTGTGCATCAGTAAGCATTTGTTAAACTCCAGATGCTGTTTAAGAGGTAGAAGTAGAGAGAGAGAGAGAGAGAGAGAGAGAGAGAGAGAGAGCGTTACCTGATTGACAGAGTGGACGAAAATCCTTCTCTGTGTCCTTTACGCCGGTAAATCCGAAGCGTGAAGTCGCACTAATGACAACGTGTGTATCGTAGTATGAAGGTTCCTTCTCACCAGCGGTTCCTGTTGTCCATCGGTCGTCTGATGTACTCAGAAAGCATCCATTTCCCCAAACAAAACCGTCAGATTCTGCTGCTGTGAAAATTGCGGCACAAA
>JACVVK020000180.1:232500-247500 GCA_018292915.2 Batillaria attramentaria | reverse complement strand
ATCCTTTTAAAATCGTCCTAATTTAGGAAAATAATTTTAGGGAAACATCCGTTTTGTGTAGGAAGACTGTTCTTTTCCGCTCCAGAGTGCATCGAGCATTTCGTTTCCTGTCTGAATATACTGATGGATAATACTTGCACGTTCGAGTATGACTGACCCGCAAATATATGAAGAAAATGATAGCATGACAACCCAGCGGTGTAAGAGAGAGAGAGAGAGAGAGAGAGAGAGAGAGAGAGAGAGAGAGAGAGAGAGAGAGAGAGAGAGAGAAGAAGAAGAAGAAGGCGTTAGACAGCTTTTATGCTTTTATATTATATTGCACTGGTCATGATCTAATTCCACAGATATATCTGTGCGTGTGATTTCTTTGTAGTGTAAATATTTTCCTAGTTTTCCGAGGTAGAAGACAGGTCATCGTATAAATATCTTTTATCCTTTGAAAATAAAGTTTCATTTCACTTCCTTACATCTCATCTCAGGACAAGTCTCATTTTTTTGTTTGTTTGTTTGTTGTTGTTTTTTGTTGGTTTTTTTTTTGCTGCCCCAACTCTTTCGCCAGCTCCAGTGAATCCACAGAGGGCTCGAATGCTGGCGAAATTATTATTATGGATGATGATGGAGATGAAGATGATGGTAAGATAATGCTATTGAGGTCCGTGTGGTTTGGGACTAGGGGACAGGGCCGCATTCCACACTTCCTGTCATAAATATCCCGGCGTTCACCAGGCCCGGGAACTACAGCACCTGCGGTGCCGGCCGTGTAATCATCCACATCATAAGACTTCTCATACCAAGGGAAGCACCCTCAAAGTCTCACCCGTGAAGTTGGTGAATCTCAGCTGTGTGGCAACAGCCTCCCTACTGGGTCCATAGCACACCCGCTCTGGGTAGGAGCCGACCTAGGTAGGAAAAAATCCCGGGTCTCCCGGTCCATGGTCCGAAGTGCTAACCACTACACTACGGGAGCCGGTACAAGTCTCATTCTTGATGGAAAACCCCCAAACCTGTTTCGGACCACAGGACATAGTAAGGCCAAAGTGAACTGATGTTTGTTTCTCTGTTGTTACGATCGATTTTAAACCCAAACCAAATTCGCGTCGTGGGGCAAAGAACAACAAAGAACAAGGCATTTATTCAATATCGTATCGTCCATTAAGAAGCATTACACCTGACTTGCGCTTCACAAAATCGATCATTGTTTCTCTCTCTCTCTCTCTCTCTCTCCTTCAACCTCTTCAACCGTGTCATTGTCCCGTACTGTGAATCAAAGACGTGACTGGATGGGAGACACAAGGACTCGATTTTCTCATGGTGTTGACAAAATATCGACGTCACGAAGTTAAGAGGTTAATGTGTGACGGGGGGTTTGTGGGTGACTGGAAGGTATAAGCAAACTGCACGAGGTGCAGGGTTCTATATGTCGGAAACTGATCTTATCCAGCCAGTAAAAAAAATCATTTTTCAAATGTAGACTTTACACTCACTCTGTTTAAGGGCAAAGTCGGAGACTATTGTTCGTGTTTGATTTAAACGGCACTTTGAGCAGAGTAGATGTCGGTCCATTCAAATCTGTGCTGAGGTATACATTAGTCTCCATGGAGCTGAAGTTCTTGAGAGTGAAATCACAAAGTTGAGTCTGTTGAGAGTGGAAAAAGCCACACTCACGCACTCACGCACGCACGCACGCTTGCACGCACGCACGCACTCTCTCTCTCTCTCTCTCTCTCTCTCTCTCACACACACACACACACACACACATGCGCGCGCATGCACGCACGCATTCACGCACTCACTCACGCACACGCACACAGACACACACACAAACACACACACAGACACACACACACACACACACACACACACACACACACACACACACACACACACACACACACACACACACACATGACGTCTTTTCAGAAGATGAACGGTTCAGTATAAAACGTATTCACGGCACGGTACAGTCGTGCGTAGTTACTGAGGATGTATTTGAGGCAAGGAGTGCAGCTTGGTTCACATCTTCTTGCACTGTCTGGAGTGGCGAATTGTTTTAGGGGTTTTGTCGAAGGAACTGCTTGTTGTAGGTTGGTGTGGTTTAATCATTTGCATGAAGTAAATCGTAAAAGTAGATGCAGCGATCATTTGTGCTGCTTTCTAGTTTACACAGAACTATAAAAGGAAACAATCAACCCCCACCCCCACCCCTCCGCTATCTATCTCTCTTCCTCCATCCCTCTCTCTCTCTCTCTCTCCCCCCGCCCCATCTCCCACTCACTCACTCATACACTCAGTCACACACAAACTCACACACTCACCTACACACACACACACACTCTCTCTCTCTCTCTCTCTCTCTCTCTCTCTCTCACACACACACACACACACACACACACACACACACACACACACACACACAGAGTCCCCCCCCCCCCCCCCTTATCTCTCTCTCACACACACACATACCACATAATACGTAAGACAAGCAGAGAGGAGGTTGTGGGGGAGAGGGAGCTCTTCATCTTCAAAGCTGCTTTTGCCTTAAGTGTTCAGCAAGAGGCAAAGGGAGGCAACTCCTTAGCCCCACAGCTAAAATGTCCAGTTTGGCTTACGCACCATTTCTGGCCCACAGTGCTCACCATGCAGTAATGAAGCCCTTGGAATGTGACTCAGTTTGATTTGTTGAATGGTATGTTCGTTTTGGGGTTTTATTGTTGTTGTCTTTGTTGGTGTCTTTGCGGTTGGTGTTGTCGTCGTCACGGTCGTCGGTGTTTACATTCGCTCTGTACTGTAACCCCCTTCCACTGGATCTAATAGTCAAATGGTAGTAGTATAAGTTGCGACCCCTCAACCCTCAGGGAGCCGGGAGCCGTTTGACCTTAACCTGAGGTCACGTCCTTAGCCTCAGGTCAAGGCCCTGAGGTCACGTCCTTAACCTGAGGTCACGTCCTTAGCCTCAGGTCATAGCCCTAACCTGAGGTCATGTCCTCAGGTCACAGCCTTATAACTTCAGGTCATGCCCTTAACCTTATGACGTAAACTTTAGGAAACGACCCTATAAAATCAAGGCTTCACCTTATAACCTGATCATGAAGTGACAGCTGTCAGCGCCTCCCTATTTAGGTAGGGAGACCGGGAGCCATTTGACCTTAACCTGAGATCACGGCCATAGCCTCCAATGAGGTAATACAGGGAGATCATGAAGTGACAGCTGTCAGCCCCTTCCAATTGAGGTAGGGAGCTGGGAGCAGTGAAGTAATACAAGATAAATGGGGAAACAGGGAGCTCCGGAAGTGACGGCGGTCAGCGCTTCTCCATTTAGACCATGGCTACAACATTGTCAGAGATAAGCCAAACCGACAACAGTTGGTGTCTTTCTACCTTATTCCAGCATGTATTAACAGGAACGAGGAAGCACTTTTTTTCACGTTTGCAAGCCTGCAGATTGCCAGGTATCAACACTGGTCAACCACACACACATTACACACGTGGATGGAGCAACCCGGTTCTTCTGCAAACATAGAAACACATTTTATTAAGCACTGTGTTTTAAAGAAGAAGAAAATGCCCGTTAGTTGACTCTTAGGATCATGACTTTTTGGCATGAAACGAAGAACCATCCAGCCAGTACCGCGAGGAGGTGGGCTATTTCAACTGGCCAAAAAAAAAAATTTTTTTCAGTACACAAAAGAAGAAAAACGGCTTTTTTTTTTATCACAATAAACTAAACGGAAGTGGGGAACGTTGAAATGCCATCAGAGGCAACCACCCGTTTGATGTAGAAGAACGAAAGAGATTTGCGTTTTTGTGTGTAAGTGAAGATCGGTTTTCCATCGGTTTTGAAACCCATGTTGGTTCCGCCTCCACTTTCCTGAGTCGTGAGGACTCACCCGATGGGAAAGTCAGAGAGAGGATTGATGTAGAAGGAAGTTGACATGATAGCGTTGACAGAATATTTGGAATCAGGTCGTTCTTTCTGAACTTGACTTAAAATATCGTGGTCCTGAATGTCGTCTAAAAAAGACAGAAAATCTTGTTTGGATTGGATCAAACGGGGTCGCTCTAAAGCACTGTGGTTGTTGGTAGACGCGTGAAAGAAAGAGAGATCTCCTGTCTCTTTATGTTCCAAAAGAAAAGAATGAGAAAAATTAATTTTGAAACGTTTCTTTTGATGATTAAACATTTCCATAAGATTTTCTTTTTCCCAGTTTGACAAATCCGACCTGGGATCCCAAAAATAGGTGTATACCGACTGGGTTTTACCGAGCCGCTCGTGCGTTCGTATCGACTCGAAATGTTTTTCATAGACTTTTTTCTTTTTCGCGGGTAAATCATCTAAGAGCCGTTTTTCTCTTTCAGCTGTACTGAGTCTTTTTTTCAAGGGAACGTGGGAGGTGGATGAAGCTTTTCGCTTGTGACTGCAATCAGCCTGGGCATCGACGTGGCGCTGATGCATTTTTACATGGTAAGCCAGGTGTTGCTGGCGCTTAAAGATTTGGCCACACTGCTCACAGTTGAAGGGTCGTATGTTACGATGCGCCCCATCGACATGGCGTGTCAGGTTTCTCCGGTGGGAAAACAATTTTCCACATTCGGAGCACGTATGATTCTGGCGGACAAAAAAAAAATGTTGTTTCGTATAGTTGTTCTTCCGAAGAAGTACTGCTTTTTTTTTTTTTTTTTTTTTTTACATAATACATATAAGACAAAACCTTACCTGTTTGGATATCGCCATGTCTGTTTTTGTTGTCGCCATGATCAACACAGGACTGTTAGAAACAAGTGTTCACACAAGTGTAGTACCAGGGTAGTGTAAGGTACAGAAGCCAGTCAAGCGGTCAACCCGACTACTCGGATAGCAAGACGCCTCAGATATAATTATATGATGCGTGGTCGTGGTCAGCCGGTAAAACTACAGCTGCAATCTGTAACTGCTAACGCCAACAGTCGTGGTGTGGGCGTGGCTAATAGACACTGCCCAATGATCTACCAGATAGCGTGCGTAGTGACTCCCTATCGTATGCGTAAGTACCAATCAGCCCGGTATGTGTAATATTACTGCGTATGATAGCTCTTGTACCATGCGGGCCGAAGGGGTGCATGTCGTAACCATGATAGCTGTCAAAGATAAAAGAATATTACTGTAGGACATGTCATAGCTGTGATATCTAAGGCGACTGATAGTATGAATGTAATTGACCAAGCTAACGAATTGTATGAATATGCTCCGCCACATACACAACACGGCAAAGGCACGATGGCCAAACACCGATACAACGCGCATTTACACGCAAATACAATAACGAGAGGACCACTGTATTATGTGACGTTTTATTTAAACGAAAAAGTACACGCGGTTCCCGTAATGAAATAGATTGGCTCAGGGTACTTTAAACAGGTCATTAAAATAAACAATTTCTGACTTGCGACCCACCTGCACATAAACATGACACAACACAGATCTTATTTTTTCTTTTTTTTAAACAAATGGCGAAATACACTTGTTTCTAAGCGTCCGTGTTCATACGTATCGCGACTTTGTCTCTGGGCTATGCGTTCAAAACACCGGGTGCAGTACGGTTTATGAGTAGGCGTTAAAAGATACGCGTCACAGCTTGTTCCAAAATTTACACATTTTGGAAACAGTTCGTCGTACGCAGGTGGTGGTAGTGCTGGCGGTGGCGGTGGTGTTCTGTCTGTGCTCCTAGTTTCAGCAGCCATGACTGATAACATCCCGTCTAAAGCCTGCGTTTCTCCCGCAGCAAGTAAACTTTCTTGAAAATGATGAAAGGCGTTTAACCCTCGTCTCATCAGTATATCTAACAAGGTTCTGGTTTGGTCTTCTTTAACAGTCGTACTTTGCAGGATACGACTCGCCATTGGGCGTGTTAAAACCCGTCGTTGCACCAAATCATCTACCAATGTAGCCGGGTCGCGTATATGTGCCACCAGTAAACGCCACGATTTTTGTATGATGCCTTTATGATGCGTGTCCATAATGTTGCTGGGTCGAATACTTGAAAGGTAAATGAAAGCTTGTCTGTGTTGCGATTATTTTTATATGTATTTTCTTTTCTCTCTTAAAGAAACGTATTGAGAAGTGAAGAGTTAGGAAAAAGGGAAGGGAAAATGTGTGTGTGGGTTCTTATTTATTTTTTTTCCTTTAATTTTAGCTTTCTTCGTCAAGGCTGAGAGAAGTATAACAACGAGCTATAAATCGTCGTCATACTTGACAATAAGCCTTGTCCAGGGATCACCACGTGGAGGTGAAGCTAATTCGATCCCCTCTTTTTTTTTTTTCTTCTTTTTTTTTTGAATTTTTTTTCTGAATTTTTTTTTGACAAAAAAAGAAACCAGATATAAAATGCGCTGACTACTAAAAGCAGACTACTACACATGTAGGTACAATACAAAAAGAAATATGGACAGTAACCAAAAAAAAAAAAAAAAGGTACATGTAGTGGTTAAATACTTTACATCTAAAATGTGCTGAATACTAACAAGCAGACAACTAAAGACTCAACTACAATACAAGGAAAACTACAGACAGTAACCAAAAAAAAAAACCAAAAACAAAAAAAACCAAAACATATCAGTCCGAGAAAAATCGCCTCTTTTTTGAAGCGATTAGTTTTTCCTTTTTGTCGTCCTCCTCCACCTCCCCATCGCCGACGTCGTCACTCCCAGCGACCTTGTCAAACTCTTCTTTAAGAGTATTTTTTAATCTGCTCAGTCGCTCAATGTTTTGCGACGACAGCGTCAAAAACGCCTCCAGCTGATCCATAGAACTCAGCGAAAATCCCTCCTTGGTGGGGTAAATAGTGTCCTTTTTAACGTTGTAGTTGAATTTACGGACATTTATATACGTCCTTCCTTTGAATGTCTGCACGGAAACCATAAATTGGTCACCGATATGAAATAATTTCCTTCCCTCGTATTCCACATGGGAAACAGACGACTGAAGCGAAGCAGAAGATGAAGCCATCGTCAAAGGGTGGTCGAGAGAGACTGAAATGTGTGCTGCTGCTGAAGAGAAGCGAGAGGGCCAAATGGTTAAAAGTACACTATCGGCACTGCACTTATAAACCTTTCCTTGCGCTTACTAAAAATAGTGGACAACAGCTGTCGTTTAATTGTACCATGCAATCATGAGGGGTGTGTACCGTAACCATGATAGCTGGCAAAGATTATTACTGTACGACTAGCGGTCATTTGCAGTTTGGAACTCTATTGTGTTGCATAACACGAGGGTCATTTCGCGCGACAACAGCCACGGTCACACGCGCATCTGCCGCTCTTATGACACCTAAACGATACATAAGATGGGCACCTGTCAAAGATATGTGGGTGTGATTATTTGTCGAAGATACGGGGGAGGTGTATCGCTGTACGAGTAATTGTGAATGTGGACAGTTTGACAAAAAGATACGGTAATGGTGGCGGTGGTGGTGGTTGTCCCCATGTCCCTGCTGCCTTTTTTTTTTTTTTTTTTTTTTGCTTGCTTGATAGCAGCTCGTCTAAAAGCTTGTGTCTTTTCCCAGTAACTTTCTTGATGATGATGAAAGGCATTTTGCGGCTCCATAATGTTGGAAAGGCAACTAAAGGTCTGTATGTGTTGTAATATAATTTTGTTTACGCAAACTCAACACACACACACACAGAACAAGAACAACAATATAGCATACACACACAAACAAATTTTATTCAGTCGAGGAACGGCACAAAAACAAAAAAAGATCAATGCATACAACAAGTTCTAAGGACCAATGTCAGAAAAAAAAAAGTGTTTGTTCACAATGAACTTGCGAAATCGTTGCCCCAGTAGAGTTGAGACTGAGGCGGTTGAACGTCTGGCAAATCTGTAGCATTCAGGTGTGTGTCACTCGAATTCTGCTCAAAACAGTGTTGAATCAAATTGTCAATATACTGATCGTCCACCATTCGTTGAATCGGGTACTTAGGTTTTTCTGGGGTCGCGGTAGCTGGCGGTAGCGGCGGCGGCGATGGCTGCTGTTGTTGTTGTTGTTTCAGTTCACTGGTCTGTTTGTTATACTCAGCGACAAGTCTTGATTTGACTTTTCCCAAGCGCTGAAATTCAGCCAGATCCAAACTGACGCCACGTCGCGTAGGAACTACTTTGCCTCCTTTGACATCAGATCGAGCAGAATAATGGCGAATGTAAATCTTGACAGTACCTCGCCAAGTTTTCACGCTGGCGTAGATATTTCGCCCCAGAGGAAACAACGTGCCGTTTGAAGTCAAAACGCCACTCTGCGATGATGTCATTTTCTTCTTCTTCTTCTTCTTCTTCGGTAGAAGGTACCGCGGCCCCGGTCGCGTGGTGTAAGCCGGTTAAAATGAATAACACCAGTGCACGCAGGTACCTCGAGTTTTTATAGGTAACCTTTTTCCTAGGCGAACGCGCGTCTAAAAAGCTGAGTCACTTTACGATCATTGGCTGTTGGTGAGTAAGCCCTAAAAATAGACAGGGCCTTCGACATGGTATCGCCGTGACTTTTGCGTATCTGATAATACAGGACGTAAAGCCCACAAGTAGAGCTTAACGCATCTTGCAGGACCCGATCATTATATCTGTAGTAGCGACAATTTCTTACAAGAAACTCTTTAATGTCACGATGGCGAGGGGGCAGACCATAGCTATCAAAATATTCTGCTGTACAAGTACGAGCATCGAACCAAATCGCGACCCAATGCTCTCCTACATGACCAGCAGGGGCTGTATTTACTACAAAAGCATGATGGTGATGTTTTGGTAATAGACGTCGGGGAAGTCTGTCGCGGGGAAAAACACCGCGAAAAACGTGTCTGGCAGTTCGATGGTGGGCCAGCACGCGTGTCAGTTGTCGGTTGTTCATGATGAAAAGTCAGTAATAATTTGGCGACTGCGGTCAATTTCCAGTAACGAATCCAGTTCTCCGTAAATGATAGCTTGCAAAGCGTTGGGGATCGGGTTAGCAAATTTGATTTCTAAACGCAGACTACCGGTTTTTATCAACTCCACTTGATTGCCATCCAAAAGACTGGGACTCAAATCAAACACAAACAGACAGTAGCCATGTGGAAACTCTTGGTATTTAATACCGTGTCCGTGCTGGCTGTTGACGAGTCCTGTGCCTGCGGCCAAATTGAAATAACTGCGCACGTACTGACCGTGTTCAAAATCAGGCGTCAAAGGTTTGGCCGGAATCTGCTTACCGTCCAAATACAGTGACAAAAATGTCAGTCCATGAGGTTGAAAATTAAAAGGATTACTGTTGTACGCACCATTAGAGGCGGCGCTTTGCACTAGCCCGACCACGACTCTGTTGGGGAGTTGTGATAAAAAGAGATTATCTAAAACCACAGACAGACTGCCTTGAGCCAATCCATGCGTTTTAATGACTGCTCGTTTTAAAGGATATTTAGCTGTGCGCTTTTCTAACGCCTTCGCGTGACCTACGGTCACGGCTGGGTTCAGTTTTACTTTCCGAACAAACAGACTAGCTTGTGTAATAATTACTCTAAACCCAGCGGCAGGGTCGTGGGCCATCAAGACAAAACTGTTTTTGGCGGGAATGAGTCTAATTTTGACGTCTACACCATTTACAAGATAGCGCTCTTGTTTAAAAATATCCACGTGAAGTCTTCCCATTAAATCCATTTCTCGACTTTCAGCCGTTAAGGCTCGCCCTCGACACTAAACCGGTATTATCAGCGCCTTGCGTGTCGTCAAAATGGTTAGCGGTGTCTTTGTAAAAACCCTCCGCAGTCAGATGCGACTCTTTCGCTTCAATTCCAAAACTTAACATTTTTTCAATATAGGCTTTATACGGGTAAGTATTTTCCGAGTTTGTGACGAGAGTTTGAATTAAATGTAACGTCCACTTGTGAAAACAAAGAGTGCAAAATGTTATTTACCGGAGCGACATCCGCGTCGGCTGCTAAATTGTTACCGTTGGCGCGAGTGACTTTACATTTCACGTGTAAGTAAGTGTTAGACAAATCCATGTACTCATCCGTAGCGCCTGATACGTAAAATTCGATGGGGGCTCCGGGTGCCAGTGTGGCCAAAGGATGAAATTCCACATGACTACCGTGTTCGACCGAGGTTTGGGTCGGGGGCATGGAAAACAGATCAAGTCCGGAATCGACAGATTCACAGCTCTGTGGGTGCAGCAACGACATGGTGAATTAGTCAAAAATATCAGTGACGTGTCTTCGAGCAGCTCTTTTTCTCGTTTGACGCCTTTTACGACTAAACTCTTGCTTTATACGTTTTGTGTTGGCTCGCCGGGTGGTGCGGCGGCGGCGGCGGTGGCGGCGGCTCCTACAGCTTGATTCAGTATACGTCGACCGGCCTGTTGCGTTCTCCGCTTAGCTGCTGATTTAAAGTCTTGACCCGACAAGACATCGTTAGCGATTTGCATCCCGGTCCTAGCGCCTGTTTTTAACAAACTTTTCCCGGCGCTTTTTAGTAAGGGAACAGCGGATCTTAGCACACCGCCTAATATATTTCCTAGACCCTGACCGCGCATCATCGCGCCTCCACCGCGAAATACCGGTAAACCGCCATTGCCTGCCTGTAGGGCAAAGTAATCGTGGTACGCTTTTGCGTCACAGGTATACGGGCACTTCATTGTTAAATTCCGTCTAAACGCCTCGGGCGGAAATGAAGTGTGACGATGCTCTTTCCTTGTTCGAATGAAATGGGTTCTCCCGTGTATGAGGTTATAAGGATTTCTATCGTGTTGAATTGTTTCCGACACAGAGGTACGTAATGAGGTTTATCAAAACGCTCATACAAGATGCTTTTAGAAAAATCTGTACAGGGGACGGTGCGTAGGAGCGGTACGTTGACGTCACCGACCACTCGCTGTTGCACAATGTCACAATAAACATACAGAGAATGGTATTGCGTGTACAGATCAAGCATTCCGTTAGCTAAATAGGTTCCAGAACCAACCAAAGTATTGCTTTTAAACCCTAACAACTTTTGTAAATCAGACCCGAGCTCTAACCGGCAGTGCTTATACAAAACGACGTACACGCGCTTTGTCGAGTCTTTAAAATGAAATCGGACATTGCTTTGAGCTGTAATGGCAGCAACTTGGAAGTTTAACGCTGTGACAAGCTGTTCGGGACTCGCGTACAGGCCATCAGGCAGCGTCCCCACCTTTAACACAGCGCGTTCATCGTCTTGTATGACTTTAAATTGAAACGTATCGCCTTTAACGTTATAAAAAACTACCGGGAACGTTAATTTCCGCAAGACCCACTTCCCATTCTCCGTTCAGATCAACTGACTGAGGGAGCTTTGTATAAAAATGAGCCGCGTTATTGTCAGGATAGTGGTTTAAACTGCTGTTACTAGGGAGCGTCACGTAAAACATTTTTACGCTCTATAGTCGGATTGGGCAGGGCGTATCCTAGAGAAGCGCTAAGCAAGGAAATCCACAAACTTTCCGACGGATGTCCTCGCGTTAAATTTATTAACGAAACAATAATGACCATGCAGATGATGAGCATCTGACATATAAAAACAACTTCACTACGCGGTACTCTCCGCCCCCATACACGCCAGAGTATCGACCTTCTTGCTCCGGTGTCTTCTTCTTTTTCCTGCTTCTCTTGTATGTCAGTCATTGAACGTGTTTGGCCGGGATCCACGAGTCAAATGACGACGGGTAGCCGAGCCAGCGAATTAAATATTCTTTTCTTCCACCAGGGCCTCGCCGCGATTTCAAAATTTGTTCAATCCTATAGACTTGTTTTTCACCAACTTTTTGTAACTCTTCTTTATAAAAACTCCCTTTCAATTCCTCGCCGTGATCGTCTTTGATTTTATAAGTAACAGGTCGTGTACTTAATACGCGACTTAAAGTAAACAGCTCTTGCGTCCAGCCTGGTAAATACCCTTTCTTAAACGACCGACGCGCTTTAGAAATGCGAACGCGGTCACCAATGTTTAGCTGTGTCACCGACTGTTTTCCTTTTCGTCCGTATAACGCCTGCCACACCTGTTCGCTCGTTTCAGCTGTTACTTCAACGGGTGCACGTCGAATACTCCGGTGATACGAATGATTGTAACTGTCGACAACCTGAGGTAGAACATCCACGTAGCGCAAAGTATTTGTGTGGGTAAAATATCGCCAGAGTCTTTCTTTCAACGTGCGATTAAATCTTTCCACAACCGCGGCTTTTATGTCTTCGTTTTCTGTGGTAAAGAAATACACCTTGTGCTTGGACAAAAATTGTTGAAAAAACACGGTTGATAAATTCTGTTCCTTTGTCTGTTTGCAGTTTTAAAGGTTTCCGTCCAGCCGGCTCAAAGATGTGTTCAAACGCTTTCGTTAGCGACGCACCCGTCTTGTTCTTTAAAGGCACGACCCACGCGTACTTGCTCAACACGTCGATGCAGGTTAGCAAGAAGGTATAACCGTCATTATACTTCTTCAATTTTTGCACATCAATTAAGTCGGCTTGCCACTGGTGATCGATTCCTCCTACGATAATACGGCGACGTGAAAATCGGTGTCTAACAGGTTTGTGTAATGTATACGTATCTTGATGAGACAACCACTGTTGTATGTCTCCGAGTTTCGCTTTAGGTACAGCTCTTTTTAAACTTTGCATACCACCAAAACTGCCAGGGAGTTTAGGATTATAGTACCTCTGTCGTAACGCTTTAGACATTTTTTTTTTTTAGTCAAATAACGCCTCCCAATGTATACGCGGCGATTTAAAGTGTCGGGGTGATGGTGATGATGATGATGAGCGAATAAGAGGAGATTCCTGTCGACGACGACGACGACGAACGCGAGGGCGCGATCGGTCTGCTGTAACTGAAGGCGTAGAGGGTGTTGCAGCATCCCTTAAAGACGACGCATGCCTGTTCCGTTGTAAGTAGTCCCAGCGCTTCAGGTTGCCTACAATTTCACGCGGTACGTTGGCGCGTTTCAAAGCACGAGCAAATACATTCCACCCCTGCGGAGTTTCCACTTTTTTCCGAGCGCGTAGTACATCATTGACTAAATCAGACATATTTGACCCGTCGATGGTTACGCCTTCGTATACCAACTGACCTCTTTCATCCCAGGTCAATTCAGGATCCTCTTTAAGATGCTCTAAAAGTAACCGCGCTTTCTTATGCATCGTTTTAGGAACACTGGCGAGGACACGGTTTTCTAATTTTTCTTCTAAGCTGCCAGCGCTAGACGAAGGCGGTGCTGGCTGTGTTGCCGAAGCACTTTCAGCGGTGGTTGAAGCGATTTCCACTCTACCGATCGGTTTCTGACGGTACTCTTTACTAAAATGTCTGTAGCGGTGCAAAGCCTGTTCATAGCGTCTCGCTTTTTCCAACGGTTCTAATGCTGCATCTTGTAAAACTTGCGTTATCTCCTGGTCCAAACCGACAATATTCCCATTTAAAATATCCGTTACGGGTGGTGGTGGTGGTGGTTTTTGTTCTTGTCGTTTAAGCCATTCCGGGTCGACCAATACCATTTTCTTCGTGTACTCCATTTTTCTTGTTATTGCCCGAGCAAAACTTGTCCTAGCACACCTAATACTGGACCTAACACAGCGCCGAGAAATCCACCTTTCTGCAAAAGTGCTTTTTCGGCGCTTTAAAGAAGTTTTCTTGGTTGCCAAGGTTCTAAGCGTCTGTTTATGCGCACGAAGTTTTTGTTTCTGACGCGGGGTCAAACGCACACGCCCTTTTAAAATATTGAATGAACACTCGCACAACGTTTGAATCAGTTCACGGTCCCCGGATCGGATAATAGCTTTCACGACTTGCGGTTTAGCTTTCGATAAAAATTTCAATAACGCCGCGTTGCGTTTTAGCCGCGCGGTCATTTTTGAAGATAAGCGGTCACACCTTGAGGCGAAAAAATATCAGTTCGTAGGCGCAAATGTTCTGGTGTTTCTTGTCTGAGATCAATCAGCAAATAACCGTGACTTTTTGAAACAGCGTCTTTATATGCTTCTAACATATATTGAGTTTTTCCAGGGTACATTTGTTTTGCCAGTGCTGTTATTTGGGACGCGTCACGCGGGTTTTTTAAACACGACTAAATAATGACTGTTTAAGCTTATCGTTCGCTGTTCTTTGTTTTTTCCAAATAAATTTTGCACGATGTACATAACGGAGATGTTCAGGTGATGACTTCCTTTCGTAAACAGCTGTGTCACGCGAGAATCGGTTTCATGCATGAGATCATCAATAATAAGAAGACAGCGTTTGTGACCTGTAAATTTCGACATATCAGGTAATCCCTCCTGAAATTGCACGCCACGCAGCTGTAGCTTGTCATATAACGGTTGCCAAACACCGTAACACCAAATAATTTCCTCCGGCGCGGGGACCATAATATCCTTCAACCGATCTAAACACTGATTGACAAAATAGCTTTTGCCGCTTTGTGAAGGCCCTGCAATAAGACAGGTAAACGGATGCTGAAATCGCGGATCCATGTCTGCTGGGTAACTGAGAGAAACAAATGAAAACCAACAGTTAAATATCATCATCATGTGGGACCCCTATCCTAAATGGGAGGCGCTGACAGCTGTCACTTCATGATCTCCCTGTATTACATCACTGGAGGCTATGGCCGTGATCTCGGGTTAAGGTCAAATGGCTCCCGGTCTCCCTACCTAAATGGGGAGGCGCTGACAGCTGTCACTTCAGGTTCAGGTTATAAGGTGAAGCCCTGCTTTTATAGGGTCGTGTCCTAAAGTTTACGTCATAAGGTTAAGGGCATGACCTGAAGTTATAAGGCTGTGACCTGAGGACGTGACCTCAGGTTAGGGCTATGACCTGAGGCTAAGGACGTGACCTCAGGTTAAGGACGTGACCTCAGGGCCTTGACCTGAGGCTAAGGACGTGACCTCAGGTTAAGGTCAAACGGCTCCCGGCTCCCTGAGGGTTGAGGGGTCGCAACTTATACTACTAATGGTGTTTGCCACGTGGTAGCCACACAGCACGAGGCCACTGGTCATGGT
>JACVVK020000180.1:222500-230000 GCA_018292915.2 Batillaria attramentaria | reverse complement strand
CTCATCCCTAGTACCTGGAGGGTGGGTGGGTGGGTGGCAGGGTGGGTGTTTGGGGGTTTAACGTCCTTTTCCACCACATACGGGTGATATCAAAGACGGGGCAACGATGAAAACGCCAGCACAAATATTTGGCCCCATATAATAAATAATAACAATAATAATAATAATAATGAGTATTGCATAGGCGCTTTACCCAATTTCATGAATCGGCTCAAAGCGCCGAGAGCTGAACCCATCACTCACGCTCATGGGAATCACACGCATTCTCTCACACACTGGACATAAACATTACAATCACGTGGTGCGAAGGGTCAGCTCAGCTATTTAAATTTTGGAATTTAGAATTGCATTTATTTTTCAAATTTTGTGGGCTGAACATTCCTAAAGCAGAGGGGGAGGAAGTCGGAGTACCCGGAGAGAACCCCCGACGATCGGCCCGCCTGAACGGTGCCACACACGAGAAGGAAAAATTCTTTGCCCCGAGTGAGACTCGAACCCCTGACCTCTCTCATTGGTGACAAATCTCTTAAACCACTAGACCACGAACCGCCCCGCTTTAGCTTCCTTTTTTTTTCTTTCCCTTGCCAGCATACTAGTACTGAGCACAAATCAATGATTGACATTTTAAAGCACAGGTAAACAAAAATGCACAAAACACACACACACACACACACACACACACACACACACACACACACACACACACACACACACACACACACACACACACACACACACACACACACACACACACACACACACACACCATCACCACCACCACCAACAACACCACCACCACCACCAACAACAAAAAACTCAACAAGATGCCTGTGAAGATTATTTTAAAATGGAATTGCCGACAGCAATCACTCCAGTCTCCCCAGGATACGTCTCCACAAATCAATAGCGCTACGGAGGCGCAAGAGCCATTACATGTCCTCTCCTTTTGTGCAAATATTTATAGACGTTTGAACTGCCCATTAAGAGATCTACGCTCCATACTTTGAAGCTTTTGAAGAAAAGAGAACCATCTACACAGAGCTTTTACGAACACTCAATGGTGTGTTTCCTTTTAGCATTAGAATCTGGACATTTTGTGGTTTTAGAGAGAGAGAGAGAGAGAGAGGGGGGGGGGGGGAGACAAACAGACAATCACAAAGACACTTTATTTTTCAGAGTGTTTTTTTTTTTTTTGCCGTTGCTAAACTACAAAATCAAACAAAGTAAAGATGTGTTCTTTATTTTTCAGCGTGTGTTTTGCTGTTGCTAAACTACAAAATCAAACAAAGTAAAGATGTGTACTTTATTTTCAGCGTGTCTTTTGCTGTTGCTAAACTACAAAATCAAACAAAGTAAAGATGTGTACTTTATTTTCAGCGTGTGTTTTGCTGTTGCTAAACTACAAAATCAAACAAAGTAAAGATGTGTTCTTTATTTTTCAGCGTGTGTTTTGCTGTTGCTAAACTACAAAATCAAACAAAGTAAAGATGTGTACTTTATTTTCAGCGTGTCTTTTGCTGTTGCTAAACTACAAAATCAAACAAAGTAAAGAGGAGAATAAGAAGAATAGAAAGACAGGAAAATGAAGAAAAATCAAAGCATGACTATTATGAAGAGAGTGAGAGAGAGAGAGAGAGAGAGAGAGAGAGAGAGAGAGAGAGAGAATGACAATGACAATGACAATGACCCTTTATTTATCAACGGTAAAGCTATTGGCACAATTACCATTGCCAAACTTGCCGTTGTTGCTCTAAAGTACAAGAGAGAGAGAGAAAGAAAGAAAGAAAGACAGAAAGAAAGGACAAAAGGGAAAAAAAAAACACCATCAAGCAACCAAAACCGACAAACAAACAAACAGTCAAGGACAATCACGAAGCAGAGAGAGAGAGAGAGAGAGAGAGAGAGACTCCATGCACTCACTGGAGTTGTCGACAAGAACTGAAGGTGACAATAAAAATGTAATGTTTCATCAGGAAATGAGTCCATTAGCTGGAGACTGAAGTAAAACTGTACCTCGAACAATTGTGTTATCCTCTGGGCAGAAACTTTAAGTTTGAAGTGCACAATGAACCCGTGTTTTTTTTTTTGTTTTTTTTTTTTTTTTTGGTTTTTTTTAGCCTTTGGACTCTTTAGATTTTAGCGTGTGATTGGCGTCACACACTTGGATCCGTCCTGAACTCTTTACTTTGATCGTCTTCTTCTACTTCTCAAACAATCGTTACTTTCCTGTGTGTGAGGAGACATACTGCATTCAGCGAAACGTGCCAACTGTGCCTGCGTAGGCTGAATCGACACAGGAAACTGCCGTTTGTTCAGCAATAATATGAAAACGTGCCCACATTTTACATGGACAGTTTGCACGCGTGACTTTCACTGCGCATGCTTGTTCGCTGAAGGTCAATATCTTTTTTTCTTTTTTTTTTTGTACTTAGTACATGCACATGAAAATGGCCCATTGATATGAATGGGCTGAGTGACACTCTAAAGTCCTGAGACAATTTTTACATTTGTAACATCACCGCTGAAGTAACCTGCTGTATTTTCTTTTAAATAACAGTCTACAATAGGTGGGGTGGGTGTTTGAGGGTTTAACGTCCTTTTCCACCACACAAGGGTGATATCAAAGACGGGGATACGAGGGAAAAAGCCAGCACAAATGTATGGTCACAGCCGAAGTTTGAACTCACGACCCCAGCATTGAAAGTTCAGCGCTCTACCATTCGGCTCTCACGGCTCCCCCAGTCTGCAATGGAGTGAAAGAGCGGGAACATGAACATTCTGACAAACGGGTCGGTCATTTTTATAGGTGGGACCCTACAGAAAAAATAAACGGAATGTTAAGTCGATGGCAAGGGTATGAAAGGAAAATACTTACGGTTACACTTGTTAAAGTCGTGTGGTTTTTTTTTTTCTTTTTTTTTTTTTTCATTGTTTAGTTATTTCGTTGTTCGCTTTGCTGTTCCACTGACTTGTTGGTGGTGGTGTTTGGCGCCTCTGTTTGTTGGTTAGATTCTTGTTGGGTTTCTCTGCCTTTTTATTTTTTTTAAATATTATTTTGTCTTTTTGAGAGAGAGAGAGAGAGAGTAGGCGAATCGACTCAAAGCGCCGCGAACTGAACCCAACACGCACGCTCACGTGAATCACACGCATTCTCTCACACATTGGACATAAACACATTACAATCACGTGGTGCGAAGGATCAGCTCAGCTATTTAAATTTCGGAATTTAGAATTGCATTTCTTTTTCCAATTTGGTGGGCTGAACATTTCCAAAGCAGAGGGGGAGGAAGCCGGAGTACCCGGAGAGAACCCCAGACGATCGGCCCGAATGAACGGTGCCATATACGTGAAGGAAAAATTCTATGCCCCGAGTGGGACTCGAACCCGCGACCTCTCGCATTGGTGACAAGTCTCTTAACCACTAGACCACCGACCGCCCCAGAGAGAGAGAGAGAGAGAGAGAGAGAGAGAGAGAAAGAGAGAGATTTAAGTGGCTGTTCAGTTGTTTCAGTACTCTTTGAAGGCCCCTCGTCAGGCTGAAATGCAGGCTGAAATGAAATCCAACAGCAGAGTTCTTTCACACATTGAGAGGTAAACCAGTACACTGGACATACACAGACTCATTGCGTCGTGTGACGGGCTCACTGCGTAGGCTGGTCTGTATTCTCTTGTGAATAGTGGACCACTGATCCGGAATCGAAATTGGTGTTTTGACTACCGCAGACATTCTGTGTTTGAAATCTTGAGGTATAGATTTTGTTGCTGCTGTTGTTGTTTGTAGTTGTAGTTGTTGTTTTTGTGTTCGTTTCTTTTTGGGTTTTTTTTTCTGCACACTGAGTAAGGTTGATTCTGGAAGCAAACGTCATTTTACGTTTCGGACAATGTCCTTGGAAATAGCGTATTTTGAAAACAAGCAGTGGTCTGTCTGTCTGTCTCTGTGTCTGTGTGTCTGTGTGTCTGTCTCTCTCTCTCTCTCTCTGGTAGGGTATAAACGTCGTGTCACTTTCGGCAGACGCGAAAGCAATTTTGCAAATGCAAATTCCACCTTCCACATTTCTCTCTCTCTCTCTCTCTCTCTCTCTCTCTCTCTTTTTTTTTTTTTTTCTTTCTTCTTTTTTTTCCAGTGACATTTTGCTGACTTAACCTACCATGGAGTTCATTTCGCTGTTTGAACCTTTGGTTGTCTTCATGCTTTTCAACTTCGGGGACGCTGCAGGTGAGTGAGTATTGTTGGAGCAGCGACCGTGTCCGTTCTACCGATTTTGACGATCTCTTGAAGTTTTTGCTGCCCCAACTCTTTGCCACCTCCAGTGGTGTTTCTCCCAGGTCATGGGTGGAGCCCACGGAGGACTCTGAAGCTGGGACAATTTTTATTATGCATGATGATGGAGATGAGGATGATAGTAAGATGATGCTATGGAGGTCCATGTAGTTTGGGACTGCGGGACAGGGCCGCATTCCACGCTTCCTGTCATAAATATCCCGGCATTAACCAGGCCCGGGAACTACGGCACCTGCGGTGCCGGCCGTGTAATCATCCACATCAGAAGACGTGTCATACTAAGGGAAGCACCCCCAAAATCGCACCCGTGAAGTGGGTGAAACTCGGCTGTGTGGCAACAGCCTCCCCATCGGGCCCATAGCCCACCCGCTCTGGGTATGAGCCGACCTAGGTAGGAAAAATCCCGCTTGCCTCGGCTGGGATTCGAACCCGGGTCTCCCGGTCCATGATCCGAAGTGCTAACCACTACACTACGGGGGCCGGCCACTTAGTGTTTTGTTGTTGTTGTTGTTGTGTTTGTTGTTGTTGTCCTTGTTCTCGTTGGCGTTGTGAGAGATCTCGTGTTATTGTTTGTTATCACAACTGTCCCTTAGGTTTTGTTGTTGTTTTTGTTTTTTTTGTTTTTTGCTGCCCCAACTCTTTGTTTATTGTTGTTGTTGTTGGGGAGGGGGGGGGGGGCACAGTTTACCTGTTTTCCAAGTCATGAGGTTTTCTGAAGGGCTTCTGAAGAGCCAGACAAAAACTCTATGATCAACAAACTAAATATCGCCGCTGCTTTCTTGTTTTGTGTTTGTTCATTTGTCTGTTCATATTCACATTATTTTATCGTTACTGTTTTGTTGTCCTGATCATGATGATGGTAGTGTAATAGTGGTAATGATGATAATAGTACAGAGCACTGTGTGTGTGTGTGTGTGTGTGTGTGTGTGTGTGTGTGTGTGTGTGTGTAATAATAATAATAATAATAATAAATGGTATTTCTAGGGCGCATTTCTTTAAATAAAACTCAATGCGCCTATCACTCACTCACACTCACGCACATCATACAACGATGAACAGACATACACTGGTGAAACTGACTAGTGAAAATAACTGGTGTTAGTAGTTTGTGGCCTCATGCCGCTCAAGCAACAAGGACCAGCATACGGCTGAGGAAATTACTGATAGGCTTTGCGGAAGAGGAATTATGTAATCAAGTTTTCAAACTGAATGTACTCTTATTTTTAGTCATTCTACTGTTAATATTAATATCATTATTTAGCCTTTTTTCTTATCGGAATTACTAAGCGTATACGCTTATGTTGTGATATTCTTAACCTTATTTTATATTGCGCAGAGCGGGCACCAGAAGAAACTTTTCCGGTTTGTTTTTAAACTGGACAATAAAGATGTTTTGATTTTTGATTTGGTTTGATTTTGATTTGATTACTATCCAACTAGACTGCACTGTGGGCGGAGTGCTCACTGGACCAAAAGGCTTTTTCCGGAGTGAAAACTACCCAGAAACTTATCCCACCAACCATTTCTGTAACTGGACCATACAGGTGGAGGAAGGTCTGCTGGCTCGTGTTAATTTTACTGACATCGACACCACTTAGTATGTATATCCCGTGTGTTCTCTCTTAGTAAATTATGTGTGCATCGCATGTTCTGTCTTAATATATAGATACACCGCATGTTCTCGTTTAGTACATAATTATAC
The DNA here is from genome assembly GCA_018292915.2 of Batillaria attramentaria. Taxonomy (NCBI): domain Eukaryota; kingdom Metazoa; phylum Mollusca; class Gastropoda; family Batillariidae; genus Batillaria; species Batillaria attramentaria. Next base: position 224,016 of record JACVVK020000180.1, on the reverse strand, counting down.
ACTCTACGGTCTTTCTTAGTATATGTGTTACAGTCAAAGATTGGAAATTAGTCATTCTCCGGGAATGCCTGACGGTCAAAATGACAATCAGGCAAACCCAGTAAAGCAGAGGCTTCCATTTTCAGTCATTCTCTGGGAATGCCTGAAATTTTTGAAAATGACTAATTTCCAGCTTTGACTGTAACATGTGCACCGGACCGTACGTGTCATACACTGTATCATCTCTCTCTCTCTCTCTCTCTCTCTCTCTCTCTCTGTAGTACTTATGCACCATACATGTCTCTCTTAATAGGTATACATCGTACCAACTCACTTAATATGTATTCACCGTATGTTCTCTCTTAGTATGTATACAGCGTACTGTCTTTCAGTATGTATACAGCGTACTGTCTTTCAGTATGTATACAGTGTACTGTCTCTCTTTGTACATGTATGTGTACATCGTATGTTCTGTCTTAGTATGCAGACGCCGAATCTTCTCTCTTAGTATCCATACACCGTACCTTCTCTCTTACTATGTATACACCGAACCGTCTTTTTTTTAAAATTGGATATTGAATTGAGTTGAATAGTTTTGAAAAACGGTTAGGTGTCGACGTTGTTTGTTCCAGTATCTGTTTTCTACGACGACGAACTGATGAGTGCTGTTTGTTCTTTTGCTCACAGCTGCGGGGACGTTGTCAAAATTTTTGATGGCACTCAGAATGACTTCTACATCGGAAGGTAAGAAAAGACGGTATTAACGAAGAGGTGTAAAAGTTATTATTTTTTTTTTCTTCTTTTTCTTTCTTCCTTTTTTCCCCCTGTCTTTTAGGCGTTTGAAGGATTCAGGCAGTCGGTGGTCTAGTGGTTAAGAGACTTTGCCACCAGTGTCAGAGGTCAGGTTCGAGTCCCACTCGGGGCGAAAAACAATTCCTTCTCGTGCGTGGTACCGTTCATTCGGGCCGATCCTCGGGGGTTCTCTCCGGGTACTCCGGCTTCCTCCCCCTCTGCTTTGAAAATGTTCAGCCCACAAAATTTGAAATAAATGCAATTGTAAATTCCGAAACTTAAATAGCTGAGCTGACCCTTCGCACCACGTGATTGTAATGTGTTTATGTCCAGTGTGTGAGAGAATGCGTGTGATACACGTGAACGTGCGTGTTGGGTCAGCTCGCGGTGAGCCCATTCAAGAAATTTGGCAGAAAAAACAAAACAAAACAGCGCCTACACAATACACAGTTTTTATTAGATTATTATATAATTCTCATCACATATTACCACTGGAGCACACCAGGAGTACAAATATCTGTACGAAAATTCTCTTAAATTTTCCTCTTGAAAGACGAACAGGAGATACCAGCGCTTTGGTCGTTTCCTGCCACGACACAATACATTTTCACTATTGTAGAGATCGCGAAAAGCCACTGCATTTCGAAGGAAATTTCTAGACCATCTCAGAACATGCTGGTGCAGTAAACTCAAGTAGATTACGTAACCTTGGAAAGATTCCGTACTAGTCAGTAAGTTGAGGGAT
>JACVVK020000180.1:192500-217500 GCA_018292915.2 Batillaria attramentaria | reverse complement strand
AACGTTGATGCCACATCATAATCTTCCTGGCCGTGTGTGTGTGTGTGTGTGTGTGTGTGTGTGTGTGTGTGTGTGTGTGTGTGTGTGGAAGCCGGGGGTCAGGAGAGGTAGTATGTGAAGTTGTACGTTATGTGTTTGTAGTTTAATGTATGTGTGGAGGCATGTTGTGTGTGTTTCTGGGTGAGTGAGTGTGTGTTGACTGTAAGGCGCCCTGAGCTCCCGCGAGAAGGAGGGCGTCCCTCAAATACCCATATTATTATTATTATTATTATTATTATTATTATTATTTTGAGTGTAACACGCGGAATGTACTTCCCAGCCCTAAATACTCCGGGGCACTTCTCGCTTTAAAGCTGAATGTACTCCCAGTCTTTAGTCTAAACCAGACACACTCCACCCTCACTGTGACACGGGGAGCTTCTATCGTCAACGGAAAACGAGTTTTGTTGTTGTTTTTATGTTGTTTCCATAGTAATGGAAACAACATCATAGGACGGGCTAAATTTTCCACGTTCATGGGCAAGCATCTGTGGTACAAACGCACGTCACTGCCGATCTCCCGCAGAGACGATTATGCAAGTGTAACTCTGACAATGACGTAAGAAAACATACGTCATCGATGCTGGCATGTATAGGGCGCCGAACGCACTTCTCCTCCTCAGTGAGTGCCGTCTGTGTGTATGTGTGTGTGTGTGTGTGTGTGTGTGTGTGTGTGTGTGTGTGTGTGTGTGTGTGTGTGTGTGTGTGTGAATTGTGTCCGGGCCCGTTTCTTCGAAAATACTCAACCGAATGGCTTCAAATTTGGGGTATCCAAATATATCAAAATGTTACATTAGACGATTCAAGCGTGTGATGATTGCTTAAGTGATTTGGGAGTTATCGCCCTTTTGAGACAAGTTGGTTGTCTTTCGTGTACAGGCGTAATATTTATTTAAATCACTCAATTTTTTGGCAGTAGATAGCTTGAATACGGACTCTGAACAGAGTCACTACTAGAAAATGGTCGCTCTTATAGTTTTCATGTAAACCGAGCCTGAGTTGACATTGCATGTGAACCCAGTTCAGATGCCTATTTCTCCGAAAATACTGAACCGATCGATTTCAAATTTGGGTTTTCTAAATGAATCAAGATTGTTGAATAAAAGGCCCGATCCAGGTACGATTGCACACATGATTTGCGAGTTATCGCCCTTTTCAAAAAAAAGTGGCTTTCTGGCATTTAAAGGCGTAATATTTACCTAAACCACTCCATTTTTTGGACATAGATAGCATGAATACGGATTCTCTACTGAGTGAATTTTGGAGGTTGTCACTTTTATACATTTGGCGTAAGCCGTACCTGCTGAAAGTGCTGGTGAACACACTTTAGATCTCAAAATCGCTCCTACTATACATAGATAATGAGCCTGGGGTGCCATAAAAAATATACAAAAAAATTAGAAAAATTCACTGCAGCCGTTATCGTCAGTTGACCCGAAAATTTGTACTCACAGCACATTTCCTCTACAAGCCACACGCCTCACAAACATCGAAGAAGAGACGCACGCGCACTGACGTAAAGTAAGTGCGTCATGTTTGATTGACGTGATGCTGTTTTTTCTTGGGGGTGTCTCGCCACTTTCTTTCCGAATTCCTCTGTTTGGAGACGTGGTGTATTTTACTTCTACTATGTCGCCATCTTCGTGCAATCGCAGAGAAGACACGGGATACAACAGAATACAACTCCAATACTTTATGAACAGAATATGCACGGAGAACAAATTCATGAAAGAAGAAGAACCCAGAACGCTGTGCAGGGCTGCTTACGTACTGAACAGGTCAGATCTAGAACATTTCTCAACTTACTGGAAGGTTCGATATCTTTCCAAGGTGACGTAATCTACTGACGTTACTGCACCAGCATGTTCTGGGATGGTCTAGAAATTATTTTGCATCGCGATCTCTACAACTTGACATGTGGAAAGCGGGAATTTCAGTGGGTTTCGTTTTTGCCACTGACTCACACTCAGAAGCATAATGCAAAGATCTTGGAAACATAAAGATAGTTCACTTACCTCCCTTTGAGGGACAACGCGTAAGAGTTGTCTGCGCGCATTAGCGCGCATCCCGCAGATAGATCTACGCAGTAATGGCAGAAAGCCAGAAACCACGCAAAAATTCGGCCGTGCAATGGTATGGAGCGCCGAATTGCTGTCAGAAGCGAACACCAGGAACGGGAAAACCTTTCTGTAGATTTCCCCCTTGAAAAATAGAGGTAGGTATGCCTACGATATCGAAGTTGGAGCCAAGATCGGTATCGAAGTTGGAGCCAAGATTATGTTTTCTCCCAAACATAACACATAGCATCACACGTGAAAACCAAAATCGCCGCATCCACGACGTGTGACTGGCGTAAATTTAGTATAGAATCCGCATGCTTGTAAAAAGTCTGTTTGTTTGACCCAACCCTACACTAGCCGCCGTAAAACATTTTAACAAAATAAACAAAAACGAAGATGTCAGCGACTGACAGGTGGTCTCCCCCCATATATTTCGCATGTGTTTTAGGCCTATGGAAAACATAAGTACTCTCAAAGTTCCGGAGGACGAACGAAAGATCTAGTTTGGCTTTCACTGCTGTACGTAGGCTACGCAGTGCATTTCGTTCGATGTGTTCAAGTAAAACTAGTACGGAACACAGAAAGATCGAATGTGCGTGAGATCCAAAGATGGACGCATCCGCTGAATACTTCCTGCTAACTCAGCATTAATCATATCTGCGACCGACGATCCAGCAGATTCTATGTTGTGATATGGTTTTACAATGGTTAGAATGAAGTTCAGCCGGATGATTTTGTTCTGTGTGTGTGTGTGTGTGTGTGTGTGTGTGTGTGTGTGTGTGTGTGTGTGTGTGTGTGTGTGTGTGTATCAGTGCAACGTGCCGCTAGCACAGTTCAAGTCAACGTTATTTGTAAAGTTTAAAAAAAAACCACCACCGCCAACAAAACAACAAAAACAACACCAAAACCTGATGTCTGCGCCTGCCACGTGTGTTTACTGCTGTTTGTTTACACTGCATGCAAACCTCTTGATTTTTAAGAAAAGAGTTCTGTACATACCTACAGATTTCCCCCAAACAGTATGTGAACTGGAACAAGTGCCGATGAACGTACCTGCCGCCGTATGAGTGACAACTCTGTGTGTGTGTGTGTGTGTGTGTGTGTGTGTGTGTGTGTGTGTGTGTGTGTGTGTGTGTGTGTGTGTGTGTGTGTGTTCTGAATTTAGATGCAGGTAGACGCTAGCACAATTTAAGTCACCGTGATTTGTAAAGTTGCCAGGGGAAAAAAAATTACGCTGTATCTGCGTCAGCCGCGTGTGTTTACTGTTTGTTTACACTGCATGCACACGTACCACTTGAGGTCTTTTTTTTTTTTGAAAAGAAAGCGAAAAAAAAAAAATGTTTGTTTTTCAACAGGAATACCAAAAGAAGTATTTCCCCGTTTATATTTGTCTGTTATTTGAACAATTCGGCGCAGAACACAATTGCATGCCCGGCTTTTGTGATCGCTTTCCACTTTCCGCCATGCTGTCACTATAGGGGCCAGATCTAGGATGCGCGCTAATGCGGGCAGACAACTCTTCGCGTTGTCCCGCTATATGTCTCTCTTACGAGGGCAGGAGTGACGCGTCTTTCTGATTCCAAGGTCTTTGCATAATGTGTGTGTGTGTGTGTGTGTGTGTGTGTAGGGGGGGGGGGGTGCGTGCGTGCGCGCGCAAGCGCGCGTCTAAGGCGAGAGAGAGAGAGAGAGGGTCTCTTCTCCGATACCAGTAAGCAATCGTCTGTCAGTCAGGTCTGCGGGAAGTAACTCTGTCAAAGGGGAACGACTTTATTACAAGAATTCATTCACCCATGTAGAACCTCGCATACGCCAAAAGGTTGTGACGTCAACCAGCTAGGCGAGCTCACACGACCTCATGTGTTTGGGTTTTTGCAAGTGCATAGAGGCACGATAAGGGTTTTCAGTACTTTCTTTATGTCAGCATGCTTGATGTCAGAGAGCTTGCGTTCCGGCGTGTGCGCGCGGGCTGCATACATGACACAACGACTACGACTGTGACTACAGCATGTCATTGAATGGAAACAACATATTGGGCTGGTGGCCATCTTGTTTGATGTTGTTGTTGTTGTTTGGGATTTTTGTTGTTGTTTTTGCCAGAGAACTGCAATTACATGGTGTGTATGAAATAAAGCAAAATTACCGATCAAGCGTTGCCAAAACAAGTTTCGTGATCTCCTGACCGTGACAAAAAAAAAAAAAAAAAAAGAAAGAAAAAAAAAGTGAGTTCTTGAAATTTTCAGTATCGATGTATGTTACATTTTGGAATCGGATACGATGTTTGTTCTCTATGGCGATTTGTCAGATAAGGGAAACAGCCGAGGAACAACAGTGCCTACTGACGTTGTTACAGACACTATAACGACCACAACGTCTTCGGCAGTCACCACCAGTGGTAGCGGAGGTTCTGGTCATCTTTCACCAAAATCGACAGTCACACCTGATACTGGGTCAGCTGAAACTTCGGTGAGTCAATGTCAGTCTTATTTCGGAATCACACACACACACAGACACACACACACACAGACACACACACACACACACACGCGCGCGCGCGCGCACGCACGCACGCACACACACACACACACACACACACACACACACACACACACACACACACACACACACACACACACACACACACACACACACAACAAAAAAGCAAAGAAAGAACAACTTTGTATAGGTACTGAGAGCATGATCATTACCGGTCTACCAACGAAATTAACAGTCACGCAATCTGCCCATCTGTCTGTCTCTCTCTCTGTGTCTGTCTGTCTCATTGTCTGCACACATGCCTGCTTGTCAATCTTTCCGTTTGTCCTCCTCCTCCCCCTCCCTCACCCAACTCTCTGTCTATCTATCTGTCTACCTATGTGGGGGAAGTAAGTAAATCTGAGAGCACTACCTATTCTAGAATAGATTTACTTTACTAAAACTGTATGTCTGGCGCTCTCAGATTTACTCACATCCCCTGCTTTGAAATTCACCGGATTGAGCATGCTTTTTAGCTTTTATCTGTCTATCTAGCTGAAATTATGTTCATTTCTTTATCGAAACAATACCTACAATTACTGTTTTGGAAGTGTGTGGGGTTCGTCTCGTGCTAGCAAACACTTTTTTAAAATTACTTTTTTCACGTCTCATCTTATCTTTTCATGGGGAGCCGGGGTAGCCGAATGGTAGAGCGTTGGACTTTCAATGCTCAGGTCGTGAGTTGGAATCCCGGCTGGGGCCAAATATTTGTGCTGGCCTTTTTTTCTCGTTGCCCCGTCTTTGATATCACCTTTACGTGGTGGAAAAGGACGTAAAACTCCCAAACACCGACCCACCCACCCTTATCTTTTCATGCATTTCAGGCGACTACCACCAGCTTGACCACGGCAAAGCCCGGGCTGGATGCCTTATGTCAGGCATGCTGTCACAAAATCCTCGCCAGAAACATCTCATCCCAGCAGCTGCAGCAGGAGATCGAGAAGACGAAACAGGAGCTGACCCTGGACAAGAGGGTGCTGTCATCCACCATCAGGAAGAAAATCAGCGTCATGGATTATCGCCCTTCTGCTCAGGCCACCGGTATTTCCGGTATCTTGCTGATGTCAGTGATGATGGCGGCCATTATTTTGCCTGACCTACGCGCCCTTTTCCGCTTAGTTTAAAATCTGTTGCATCATTTTTTCTTATTATCATTTTCGGGAAATCGGGCGCGTCGCCAAGGTGCTGCGCCACACAATACCTATAGGCTATACTAGTATTCAATTTTGCAGCAGGAGGAAAGCCGGACATCCCGCAGAGAAACCCCCGATGAGCAGCCCGGTAACCGGGAAAAACCGGTATCACATAATTATCACAAGCTCGACCTGGGCTCGAACCCACGCTTCATCGCTGTGACTGGTGACGGCAGTTCAGTGGCGCAGCGGCTAAGTCCGACGGGTTGAAAATTAGACCACTGCTCACCCCCTCATACCTTTAGGTTCGTGTAGAAGTAGTAGAAGTAAACGATAGTCATTAATTCATTGATTTGTTTATTATGCTCTTTCTTATCCCATTGTTGGGAAATTCGGGTTTCTACACGAGCTGTTCAAAGCACTGTTGTCTGTAGCAATGAACATTGTGTGGCATGTATTTTATATTTGATATATGATTCGAACACACACACACACACACACACACACACACACACACACACACACACACACACACACACACACACTGCTGGATATCAAACAGTTTTATTCTTTTTATTATTCGGAGAATTGTTTCAAGAATGGCATAAATCCTCTGTGAAAAAATATATGTACATATACAAAATGTAATTATTCTGTTTGCCTCTAAGTAACACGCAAACGTATAACTAGACAGAAATAGACTTAAAATTGTATGATGTTCTTAATAAAATGTTTAGAGACAGAAATCCTCTTTAGTGTTGTTTTATTTTGTGTGTATGATTGTTTGTTTGTTTTCACTTAGTTTGTTTGTGAGTTTATTGGTTGGATGGTTTTGAATCTCGTGCTGGTTTTGAACTGCTGCACGCCTAGCTTCGCCAAACTTAAATGAAGTGTATCTAAAATCTGGGAATATGTGATGTTGCCCCACAAAACGGGGACAAAGTCACCCAGCCACATTTGAGAAAATGGGGGGAGGGGGACTGGTGAGGGTCAATTTTTGGCGACTTTGAGATTTCTCTTCAGTTTGGGGTCCTTAAACAACAAATACAACGTCTTGGAAAGTTGGAATGTAGCTTATGAACATGTTAAAAACGAACATTTCGCGCATTAGTACAAGGAAAGTGGTAGTAAACATGACATTTTACGTGCCGCCATCAATTGTGAAATGTCTATATTTCGTGCGAAACTCGAGCAAACTGAAAAAAAAAAAAAAAACCTCTGGTCCGACAGTGTCCTGTTGGTCATGTTGTTGATTAGATGCCGTTATGCGTTACTGAGGTTTGTTCCCTTTATCCCTGATGAAGTTACGTATTGCCTTAACAACCGCGTGGACCAGGCTGACAATGTCCGGTAAGATGATACTACCAAACACGACAACAAGCATCACTATGCCGATTGCCCCGGTCGCTTGTGCCGCGGGCCTGGAGTCCTTGGCGCTGGTCTTTCTCCTGATGGTGGCCGACAAGTTGGACGTGTCGAGCAGCAGATCCTCCTGCGTTTTCTTGATCTCCCTCTGCACCGCCTCCAGCAGCAGTTCCAAGGACACGTTCTGCGGCCGATTGTTCGGGCTGCAAGAGCAGAGACATTCTATGATTGGGCCTGGAGCAGTCGACAGCTCGGTAGACACGCTTGTGGTGGGTTCGCTGGCTTGACTCGTAACGCTTGGTGTTGTAACAACATCCGTGGTCGAAACTGGTTGTGACGTCGGAGCATCGGTAGACGGCACCGGTTGTGACGTCGCACTCTCCGTTGCTAACGTGGAATCATCCGCAGCTGTTGTGGGCAGCTCAGTTGTCGGAACAGTAGTGACTTCTGTCGTCTGAGCCGGCGTTGTGATGTCAGGACAGTCGTCGTACACACTGCAAAATAACACCCTTTCCATCACGGCGCTAAAGGCCATGTCACACGAGAGGGCAAAAACACTTGAAAACATTGTTTTCAGATGTTTCGCTGCGAAACAACGTGTTTTGTCGTGTGACATACTTCACAACAATGTTTTCAAAACATGTTTCGATCGTGTTTTCAGTTTTTAACCGGTAACATAATTCTCTCATTTCTTGGTCAGTCTACCGGCTTTTCTGTCTGTATGGTAAAGTCTTTTGCGTGAGATCTCTGCACGTGGGCTATATTGTATTTACCATTGGCTCTTGTTAAAATACAAAATATGATGGTATGGTATGGTAGACTTCTCCTCGGCGCACATATCCATTTCTGCTAAATGCTCACGGCGCCGCAGGGCTGGAGGACGAAGCAGTGAAAGCCTGCTGCCGCTAAGCGCTACTTTATGTGCAAACCTCCACCCTGCTATTCACTCTGGTGCGAGCGACAGTATTTCTGTTTACCACGCCACCGGCCACTGCCTACTCTTCTTCGAAAGATGAACGTGGGATTTTTAGCGTGCACACTTGATGTATGTGCGTGCGTGTGTACACGAAGGCGATACAGGCACCGTAAACGAGTCTGCACATGGATTTGACCCGATATGGTAAGGAAAAATCCCACCATATTCCTGCCCACCGGGGACTCGAACCAGGCAGTTCAGGATCCGAAGTCGGATGCTTTAACCACTAGACCAAATCCCCTTTGATGATAAATGCAAGAAGAATTTATCTTTAACACACTTAACGCTCATAATATTGTACTTTATGACACTGGAAAGATCGTTCAACGAAATGTTTCCTCGTGCTTTCTTTTGCTGCCTTGTGCCTCTCGTACCTGAACAGGTTTTACTGTCATATTTTCTACTGCGTTTAGGTATGTGATAGGCATAAAATCTTCATAGCCAAGTTACCTCCTGTGTAAATGAACCAAACGGGAGAAGTCTAACTCTCCTTACGGAGCGTTGTATACTGCACTACAAAATATCAGTACTCACCGCTCTGTCAAATCCACAGCAGCTTAACCCAGAAAAAAATAATCAAGTTAATTTAACAAATAACAAAATTACGAATTCACCCCCCCCCCCCCCAACAAAAACAACAAACAAAAAATAAAACAACAAGAAAAATAACAACAACAAACAAAACAACAACAGATAGAACGACAAACAAAAACAATTACTAAAGAAAAACAACAAACAAAACAATCACTAAAGAAAAGACAACAACAACAAACAAAACAACAACAAATAGAACGACAAACAAAACAATAAGAAAACAATAACAGCAAACAAGATAACAAACAAAATAACAAACAAAACAATAACAGCAAACAAGACAACAAACAAAACAAATAACAGCAAACAAGACAGTAGGCAAAACAATAAGAGCAACAGGACAATAAACAAAACAATAACAGCAAGGACGAAAATAAGCAAACAAATATGAGCAAACAAGACAATAAACAAAACAATAACAGGAAAACAAGACAAAAGCAAAACAGCAACAGACAACACCACCGAACGAAACAACACCAAACAAAACAACAACAAACCAACCAACGACAAACAAAACAACATCAAGGAACAAAACGACCAAACCCAACAAGGGTGGGGTGGGTGTTTGGGGGGTTTAACGTCCTTTTCCAAAAAAAATAAAAAATAAAAATAGGGTGATATCAAAGACGGGGCAACGATGAAAAAGCCAGCACAAATATTTGGCCCCAGCCGGGATCGAACTCACGACCCGAGCATTAGAAGTCCAACGCTCTACCATTCGACCACCCCGGCTCCCCCCAAACCAAACAAAACAACAAACAAAACAACAGACAACAATCAAATCACCAACCGGGTGTTCCTTCACAGACAAAATAGTAAGGCGAGTTCTTGCTTGATGTAGCAGCAAGCTGTATATTCCCTTGTCGCCTGTCCAGGCGAGCGTGAGTACTGCTGCCGTCCCCTGGTTCGAAGGGCGCCCATAGTGCGTCGTCCACAGCAGACCCGTCCCGCCAGTGAAATGACGTCTCTAAAATGAAAACCAGCTGGGTCAGTCATCATCGTCGTCATCGTCGTAGTCGTTATCATTATCATCATCGTCACGACCGTCGTCTTCTTCGTCGTCGTCATTATCGTCATCATTATCATAACCTGGCTTCAGCAGGCGGGGGAGCCGGGGTGGCCGAATGGTAGAGCGTTGGACTCTCAATGCTCGGGTCGTGAGTTCGAATCCCGCCGGCTGGGGCCAAATATTTGTGCTGGCCTTTTTTTTCTCGTTGCCCCCGTCTTTGATATCACCCTTATGTGGTGGAAAAGGACGTTAAACTCCCAAACACCCACCAACCCTTCAGCAGGCGGTATGGCAATGTTGCGTGTTTTTAGGCAAGAGTGGTACGGGGCAAGTAGAGAATCGTCGACTTTGTCATCATCACCGTCACTACCATCGTCGTCATCATATCTACCATCGTCGTCGTCGTTGTCGTCATTATCATCACCATCATAATCATCAGTTGACACTGTTGCTTATTTTTAGGTAAGAGGGCTACAGGGCAAGTGGACAACCGTCATCGTCGTGATCATCACCATAATCGTCATCCTCATAGTTGCATCTAGCATCAGTAGGCGGTTTGGCACTGCACTGCGTACGTTTAAGCAAGAGTGCTACGGGGCAAGTAGAAAATCGTCCGAATATCCCTTGAAAGAATACAGGCAAACTAAACGTTGGTTTTGTTGTTGTTGTTGTTGTTGTTGTTTTTTTGTTGTTGTTCAGACGACGACGACGACGACAACAACAACAACACAACAACAACAACGAACAGAAGTAGACGCTTCCTTCACTAGATCGATAAGAGAAAGTCCGTCAATAGACTGTTCCGGAAGTAGCAAGGCCCCGCCTACAATATTTGACAAAGTCAACGTTGTGAGCAAGAGGCATAAAATGACGTAACATGACGTAAACATGAAGTTAATGACTAAATGAAAAGTTCACAAATTGACAGGCGCACATACACAATAACTACATGTATAACGAAATAAGGGGTAGGTCATAAACTCATCTCTATTCAGGGTTGCACATTTAAGTCGGTGCCAGGACATTGACCTATAAAAATTTTAAATGTCCTATTTTTCCCACCTCAAGCGGACATTTGTCCTATTAAAATTTTTATTGCCACTAAGTGGCCAGGACACTGTGTCCTATCACTTTGCTGTTTCCAGGACACTTTGTCCTATAGAAGCTGTGGAAAATGTGCAACCCTGTCTATTACACATACCTCCACTGCTAACGTCTCGAGTGGCGTCCACCCAAAACTCACGACTGGGGTAGTTATCCTGGACATACTGCCTGACGTCGTTATATCCTGTTTCAAGACTGGCCAACCAGACGTAACCTGCCTCTTTATCACACGCCTGTTTCGCCCAATCAAATCCCTGACTCGGGGTCATGGAGAATCCGTACAACTGACCGCCAAGTGTGGTCCACTCAATGTGGGCTCCGGAGGTTTCTGCACACACACACACACACACACACACACACACACACACACACACACACACACACACACACACACACACACACAGATACGCTATTTCGTAACATTCATCATCATTTCTTGAGACCAGAAAAAGTCAAGGCTCACGTGTGTTCTTGGTAATAAATTTCCTCCTGCAGTGGATGTTTCTTTTCCTTAATGCTGATCTCCCTACATTGTATATGTTCTGTTAAGCAATGGCAGATTGAAAACTGACCTTTGTATGGTAATGTGGTCAGACCTTGCAGCTCTACAAATCAGACGGGCAGCACTGTTCTGCACTTTCTGAAGACGATCCAGCAGAGCCTTTGGTGCACCAGACAACAAGGAGTTACAATAATCAACTCTTGATAGTACCAGAGAACAAACAAGTGTTTCGTGGCTTCTGAAGCGGGGAGCCGGGGTAGTCGAATGGTAGAGCGTTGGGCTTCTAATGCTCGGGTCGTGAGTTGGAATCCCGGCTGGGGCCAAATATTTGTGCTGGCTTTTTCATCGTTGCCCCGTCTTTGATATCACCCTATGTGGTGGAAAAGGACGTTACCCCCCCCCCCCCCCCCTCCCCCTGAAGACAGTGCGCTTATTGTTATTATAATTATTATACGCTGACTCACCAGGGACACCTTCACACACATAGTATTCGTCATTGTCTGGGTTGTTCTTGCCATCCAAACGAATGTCATTCTGCTTGTTGTCCAGCCTGGCGACCACGTCATCGTCGTCCGGTTCTCCGTCCGCCCACACGGAGCTGTCAACCGCCACTCCGTTGCTCCACACATAGTTACCTGCAAAAGACATTGCGCGCGGTTTACGTTAGCAAAATTCTATTGGACCAGAGAAGAGGATAAACTATGCCCAATGAGTTGATTGTGAAGAATTGTCAGTGGACATGTGGTTAATAATAATAATAATAATAATAATAATAATAATAATTATTATTATTATAGTTAGGGCATATTTTGCCTTTCAAACGTCCTGGGAATCTTCATCAAGACGGTTGCATTTCTAACCATCATTGTGGTGTGTTCACACACACACACACACACACACACACACACACACACACACACACACACACACACACACGACTGTCTTTGATATCACACATACGTGGTGAAAAAAGACGTTAAACTCCCACACACACACCCACCACCTCCCCTCCTCCTCCCGCCCCCTCTTCTTCTTCTTATTATTATACATCATTCTTCCAAAGCGCGGCTCTCACAAAAACACCCATAGCGCTAAACAGGCAGTACCACTAAGATACAAGTAATTGTCGTTCATATCCAAATACAGCGCCAACAGGCCACTCACCGTCACCAGAGCTAGTAGCATCTACCCAGTAATGTCGGCTCCTGTAGTTGTCCCACACGTACTGCTTGACCTCAAAGAACGTTTGGTCCAGCGCGGCAAGGCTCACCTCCCCGGGCTGATAGTCACAGGCGTGTCTGGCCTCTGGGACCGTCTTCCTCTCGTAGGAGAAGCCAAACGTCTGGCTTGCACTCCCTAGTGTCACCCATTCCATTGTGAGGGGGACATCCGTATAGGATGGAGGCGGAGTTGCTGGGGGGGGGGGGGGAGAAAGTATACGCCAATCACAATTTTAGTGAAAGATATACCAAATCAGATCATTGTGGCGCACCGCGGATGACAGTTGATCACCTCCTGCAAAACTGTCCAACGTACCAGAACCAAAGAGCGACAAAATGGCCTATAGACACACTGCTGCCGAGGGAAAAGATCTTCGGCTCAGCTGAGTGTCTCCGACGGACTGCAACCTTTATCAGGACTACTGGCGTGCCTGTCTGAGTGATCGAGGAAGAAGAGGAAGAAGAAGAAGAAGAAGAAGATCATTGTTTCAACAGAAGCTTCTTGAATCGTGTGTGTCATGTAGCTGTTGGTGGAAGGACACTTTAACTTTTTCGCACCGCGTCACATGCGGCCATGTGACATGCTGTCTTCCCCTCTGTCCGCGGCACATCCCGGGCTGTGCCACTCGCTAGTCTGCGTTGTACGGGGCACATCGCGCGCTGTGACACGTACTGTAAAAATTCCCCTTCCACACCTCTGCGGTCTAAGAGAGGCAACTCTTGCTATAATGTTTCAGTGGTTATCGACGAGTAAATTTGCTGTTACTGGCCTTTACAGAAAAGGTCTGTTATTTTTTTCTGGAACTTTTCCTTGACCCACTTGCAGAATGGAATGTGACCGAGTTTGCATGAAAACAAAATGGCGGCACCAAGAACAAAAAACCATGTGCGCGCGTTTCACTACAATTTAAGAGGTTCTAGCTGAGGTATCGGACGAAGAGGGGGATTTACCTGTAGAAAGTGAAGATGAAGGAGCGGATGATGCTGATAATAAGGAATGACGTGCTGGATATCGGACCAAATCAAGTCGCACTATTCGACTTTGAAACATGGGCCAGCGCTGCTAGATCTAAACAGTGCCGAGTGAACTCGTGAAAAGTGTGTTTTTTTCGAGGATTTTCTTCATCTAACTACAAAATGTTACCTGGTATACAGTTCTAAATTTTTGCAAACCATTTCCAAGGTAAGGACACAATTTACATTGTTGAAAAGACGATCGCTTCTGTTCTGTAATAACACAGCTGCATGAAAACAATGTCTGTTTGTGTTTACTTTTCACGTGTTGTTTAGCATGTTCTGGTGTCTCTCTTGTGAAATCAGCACACAGGCGAATATTTTTCTCTGAAAGTGCTCATGTTGAACTTTCCATCCATACCAAACACTAGGGCATAAAACACTGCCAAAGCGTTGAACAAAAAATCCGAAAACTGCTAAAAATGCTACGTACGCAACGGATGTGCGGTGAGACTGAGCGCGAGTGCGCTGGGAACAGCCGAGGCTCGAGGCGCGCGTAGCGAAAAAGTTAATCGATGTACATGTACTAATTTTTTTTATAGAATAAACAGTAAAACACTGTATAATGTGAATAATTGAATGAATAAATTTAAAGAAAAGTCAGTGCCAACAGCAACAACAACAATGAACAGAAGGACAGGCCTGTCGTGGGGTTGGGGTGGGTGTTTGGTAGTGCCTGTCATTGGGATAGTTGATTGGTTAATTGGTTGGTTGCGGGCTTAAAGGGGCAAATGCTACCGTTTTTATGCTCACAGGTCGTTCTGAGCTGTTTTCGTGGTATCTGTCATCACACCACTTAGACACCTGGACAGTGACAGCGGCTGTAATGCTGTCACTCAGACAACAGAAGAGTACTCCATGACGAGACCACTACAGTGGCCGCTTAGTCCAGTAGTGTGAAAGCTTCCTGTCGTAAGCTTAAACGTTCGACCGCTCGCGCAAAGTATACACAACATTGTATCACATCAAGAGTTGTACTAATCATCAGTGTAGAATATTTCGCGCGCACACGTACGGTGCAGGCGCACTCACATACGAAACTGTTCCAAAACAGGTGACTCAGCAAAGATGGAATTGACCCCCGTTTGATGTCTCTTTTCCCACATCACGTATGGGTGAAATCAACGACTGGGCAACAAGGAAAACATCGGCGCAAATTGACGACTCCCAGTCTTGATTCGAACTCACGGCCCGAGCACTGACAACGCGAATCTAACTCGGATGTCCCGGTGCAATAAGCTAGATGTGGTTCCCCCCCCCCCCCCCCGGCTCGTTTGACTCCATGGCACTTCTAGCGTAAAGCAATACTGACCCGGGACATATCTCACATAAAGCAATATTAATCCGGGGCTCTTGTAGCTTCAAGTTGTCCGATCAATCAATCAATCAATCAATCAATCAATCAATCAATCAATCAATCAGTCAGTCGATTTGGAGGGTTTTTATGTTGTTTCTCTATAGTGGTTTGCATAAAAGGCCAAATATCTGTGAAAAGACTCCTTCAAATTACTCATCTTCATGGCAATTTTGTTACGTGACAAATGACACAAATGACAGGAACTATTGTACTATTATAGCTTTAGAATTACGAATAATAGAGCTTTTAGGTAAACATATTTTTCAAGTTTCTGCGAGAAGCACTGGTCAAAAGAGTTGCAATTTTGCGATTTGGTAAGTACAATTCAAGGTATTCAAGTCCACGTTTCACCTCTAGATCTTCCAGATTTTATGTAAAAATTAATTCAGTCAGGGAAGTCACAAAAGCAGCAGAGAAATCCCAAGACATGAACTGACATCCTCTGTCAGACGAACAGTGTGAGACTGATGTCAAATGTTTACTTCACAGACAGAATCTGCAAATATTGCTACTGCCTCCGACATTTCACCAGCCCTCTGCATATTCCAGATTTAGTGTAAAACTTAATTCAGTCGGGTAAGTCACAACGCCAGCAGGGAAATCACAAGACATGAAGAAGCATCCTCAGACGACCTCACAGACCTAAAAAAGATAGACCCCCTGCGGTGCTGGAAATGTGACGCCGCCGCGCGCCATGTTGCGAGTACCTGGAAGTGCCAGACGCTATCAGCTGTTTACATAGCGCGCATAGCATTGGTCCGCTTTATCTTACGTCACATTTCTGATGACGTCTTTCTAAAGAACTTTGTATTTCGAACGAGGCGTCCTGTACACAGAGCATCTGAGTTCTGGTATTCACAAGATGGCCGCGATAGCGACACTCGCAAGCAGCGGTGGCAGCGTGCGACGGTGGGTCTGTCGTTTTTAGGTCTGTGGTCGACCTGCGTGAGGCTGACGTCAGAATTTTTGTTCACGGAATTGACGTCATCCCTCTCTCTCCTAAGATTCTAGATCTGGTATAGCGTAGCGGATCTAGTGCCTTTGACATGTCTTACAGACTTGAACAGAGGAAAAGAAAATACCGGCAATAATAACAACAAAAACTGACAAAACAACATTAAATTTGGAGAAACAACTTTATGGGATGGGGCCATTCCTTGTTGTTGTTGTTGTTGTTTGTTGTTGTTGTTGTTGTTGTTTGTTGTTGTTGTTGTTGTTGTTGATGTTGTTGTTGTTGTTTTCCTGCTGGAAGAGTCTCCACTCACTGACATAATCAAATGGGATGTATAGGTGGGTGGATCAATCAATCAATCAATCAATCAATCAATCAATCAATCAATCAATCAATTCGAGAGTTGTTGTTTTGTTGTTTCTGCTGGTTTAGTCTCATTTCTCACCGGTGCACGGACTTTTCGACGGCGGACGTTTCGCCGACAGTCGTTTCGGAGCCGGACGTTTTGCCGACCGGACCTTTAGCCGACGGACCTTTAGCCGACGGACGTTTCGTCGACGAACATTTCGGCGCGGGACCTTTAGCCGACGGACCTTTAGCCGACGGACGTTTCGTCGACGAACATTTCGGCGCGGGACCTTTAGCCGACGGACCTTTAGCCGACGGACGTTTCGTCGACGAACATTTCGGCGCGGGACCTTTAGCCGACGTCAAGTGTGAGCTCACACATTTCTCTCGCCATTGTATCAATGTATCTAACCACTCCATCCAATCTTGACGTTTTAGCACGTTACGCCCACTGGTTTTGTGATGGAACATTTGACAGCGCTCCGTTAGCAACACAACTTTACACCATCCATGTTCTTGTTGAGGATACTCACACTCTGCCTCTTGTTTACTGTGTGACACGAAACAAAAACAGGGCCACGTATGACGCGATCTTTACTTACCTGAAGGGCCAGAGAGATCTCAACCCAGAGACCATCACAATAGATTTTGAACGAGCCGCATTAAACAGCATCAGTGAACACTTCCCAACCACAGCCGTGCACGGGTGCTTTTTTCACTTTGGCCAATGTCTTTGGAGAAACCTCCAGTCGCTTGGACTACAAGATTGGTACTTGGAGCCAGAGAACTCTCTTCTCATCAAGACCATTCAGGCTTTGGCTTTCGTGCCTCCTGACGACGTCATCGAGGCGTTTCAACAGCTCATGGATTCGCTGGATGCCGACACTGACGAGACGCTTTCAGAAAGTACATGGCTGGGCATTGTGCAGCGAGGACGCCGTCGACGCCCGAAATTCGACGTCGCCATGTGGAACGTCTACAATCGTGTGGAAGACAACCTGCCCAGGACTAATAACTCGGTCGAAGGCTGGCACCGTGCCTTTGATCAGCGAATGTCTGTCACGCACCCAACACTTGGCAGGCTTGTCAGCAAGTTACGCAAGGAGCAGGCAAGCACCGAGCTTATGATAGAACAGCATGCCATGGGCGTCAGGATGCGAAAAAACAAGCAGTACGAAGTAGTCAACACACGACTGCAAGCGCTTGTTGCAAGGTACGCACAGGATGATGTTTTAGTATTTCTCAAAGCTGTTGCGCATAATCTGTGACACAATCAAAAGTGAACAGAAGTGTTGTAAGTGTGGTATATACTTTTATATTGTTATATGAAGACAGCATGTTCTCTGTGTGGATTTTAATTACTCGTGTTTCTATTAAACTTGGAGTATGTCATGTCACAAGATGATAGTTTTATATTGTTATATGTTATATACTTTTATATGTTGCCCATGCATAATGCGTCGAAAAGTCTGTCTGCGAAACGTCCGGTCGACGAAACATCCGTCGGCGAAACATCCGTTGGCTAAACGTCCGGTCGGCAAAACGTCCGACTCCGAAACATCCGACGGCGAAACGTCCATCGGCGGAACGTCCGCACACGTTTCTCACCTGACTGACACAGTGGCCTGGACGGGATGATGTCAAGAAATCCGTAGAAGAGAGTTGGGTCTCCGTTGACACCCATGATCTGGAGATGGGTGTCTACAAGAGCTGGCTCCGTATCTCCCCACAGGTCAGAGTCCATTGGTACTGGACAATTGTTTGGCCAGTAATACGTTCCTGTGATTTAAAACAAGAAGAAAACAGGAAATGTGAAAAGGGACGTGATGAGGATAGAGATATGAAAAAAATGTGTGTGTGTGTGTGTGTGTGTGTGTGTGTGTGTGTGTGTGTGTGTGTGTGTGTGTGTGTGTGAGATTATGTCGCAAGACTGGTCCTTAGGGAGGTAGGTAGTGCAAGCCCGACTTTCAAACCAATGCAAGTCCTATAACAAGGAGGAACGGCCCCGTCCTACAAAGTTGTTTCTCCAAACTTCATTTTATTTTGTCTGTTTTGTTGTTATTGTTGCCGGTTCTCCCCTCTCCAAGTTCTACCAATGACACTAGATCCTCTACGATCTCGACCGACTAGCCACGTGACTGGCGGTGGGGCCGGGTGGGGGAAGAAGGGAAAGAGAGAGAGAGAGAGGCAGAGAGAGAGAGGGTGGGTGGGTGGGTGTTTAGGAGTTTAACGTCCTTTTCCCCCACATAAGGGTGATATCAAAGACGGGGCAACGAGAATAAGGCCAGCACAAATATTTGGCCCCAGCGGCCGGGATTCGAACTCTCGGCCCAAGCATTGAAAGTCCAACGCTCTACCATTCGGCCACCCTGGCTCCCCATAGAGAGAGAGAGAGAGAGAGAGAGAGAGAGAGAGAGAGAGAGAGACATCAGTTCCGTGAACTAAACATTTGACGTCAGCCTCAGGCAGGTCGTCATACAGAGAGAGAGAGATGACGTCAATTCCGTGAAGTAAACTTTTGACGTCAGCCTCTAGCACTGAGATCGTCTGAGGATGCTTGTTCATGTCTTGTGATTTCCCTGTTGGCTTTGTGACTTCTCCGACTGAATTATTTTTCACATGAAATCTGGAAGATGTAGAGGGCTGATGAAATGTCGGAAGCAGTGACAATACTTGCAGATTTTGTCTGTGAACCAAACATTTGACGTCAGCCTCACGCTGCTCGTCTGACAGATGATACTTCTACATATCTTGCGATTTCCTTGTTGCTTTTGTGGCTTCCGTGACTAAATTAATTTTTGCATAAAATCTGGAAGATCTAGAGAGCTGATGAAACGTGGACTTAAGTGCCTTGGATTGTACTTACGAAATTGCAAAATTGGAACTTTTTTGACCGGCGCTTCTCGCAGAAACGTGAAAAATGTGTTTATCTAAAAGCTCTGCTATTCTTAATACTAAAGCTATAATAGTGCAGTAGTTCATGTCATATGTGCAGTTGGCACAAGTGACAAAAATACCGGAATGATGAGTAATTTGAAGGAGTCTTTTCATAGATATTTGGCCTTATATGCAAACCACCCCTACTTCGGAAATATTTTTCTTACACAAAACCTGTCAGAGCTACAGAGCTGTGCTACGAAAACAGGCAGTATAATTGGATGATCTTCCCAATTTCAGAAAACGAAGCCATTTGAACATTTTTTGCGAAAAAATTCGTAACATGACCGATTTTTAAAAATCGGCGATAACTCTTCTGAAAATGCAGTAGGCTAAAAATCGTGAAAGGTAGGTCCGGAGAAGGAGAATTCCCATTTTATCTCAAAGTAAAAAGGCCTCCAACGAGGTGGTTTAGGAGATAGCCATAATTACATCCGTCCACACACACACACACACACACACACACACAGACACACGTCTCACAACTCCCGCCAAAAAGAACGCAGCAGCATAGTGTGCACGTAAGGTGTCTATGACGCAGATTTCGTTACGTCACTGTGTGCGTGAAAGTAAGTATTGTGTGGAGAAACGTCACAGTCTTGTTTTGTATCACTGAAACTTGCTGCTGCGCGTAGCAAAATCTGCCCCGTCTCATAAAGTTGTTTCTCTATAGAGAAACAACTTAAAAATGGTCCAGCTGGAATATCTGACATCCGTTAGGTGGGCTATCACATGTCGCAAAAATCCATTATCCTTTCAGTTGTATATTAACAATAATTATCATCCACAGCGGCCTCTTTTTCTTTGGTCTATCCTGTGGAATAAGTGTCCGTATTATATTAGTACTGGAGAATTCATGTGACACAGAACACGACATCACATGACAATCAGGCATGGTTCCCTGCCAGAAGGTTCTTTCTTTCAGACAGAAAGAAGAGAGATACAACCTTTTTGCCCCCCCCCCCCCCCCCAAAAAAAAAAAAAAAATCGTCATTGGTGAGCAAGTACATGTATTACTACTCTTCGGCGAGAACTCGCTCCCTATGCCAACACCATCGACGACGAAACATTTTGACTCGGCATGTCGGTGTTGCCGACTTCATAAACTCGTTGTACAAGTACAAAACAGCAGTAGCCTGTACCTAGCAAGCACTGCTTATTCAAATTCGGACAGTTTTAACCAACACTTATCAAAAGCCGTTCTCAAAAAGTTCAGTCGAAGCTGGCGTCTCACCGACATGTATGCTGTTTACTGATTTCGCTGACCGTGACAAGCCGGACGCAAATACCGCTGCTTACGTTCAAGACGGCAGCAGACTTGACCTAACAAGCACTGCGTACTCAAATGAAAAGCAGATTCAACGCTATGAAACCCCAAACCTGTGACATAAAGCTGAACAATCGACTCGCTGCATCGTCTGCTATCGGCGCAGAGAATGGCAGCGGATCCGTTTTCTAGATAGATCTCCGATTGAACAGAAGCTTCTTGAATCGTTTGAATAATGAATGCAATGTAAAATGTAGCTGTTGGTGGAAGGACACTTTAATCGGTGTACATGTACTACAAATATTAGAATAAACACTCACAAAGCTTCATATTTCGTGAGGAATCGCGACAGGAAGACCGTCCCGCTCGAACCCTAATCGTGCAAAGCGTGAACAGACTGTGCTGTGCTTGATCGGTTTCGCATTCACTTCGCAAATTTACATTTCCTTGAAAGCGTTAGCATGTTTGTTTGTGTCTTTAGTCGAAGTTTAGAACTTGTGTTCTTTTGGATTTGAGTTCATGAATGTTTTGACACCGTTTTGCCAGCATAAAAAGGCACAAAGACTTTGGCCTGGACCGCCTGTACCAAGGTTTGGACCGAACTGGATTAAACTTAACCTCCTTAATGTTAGCAACAACAACAACAACAAAACAACAAATCTTTATTACCATAGTAACGTTGGGCATCCACCCAGAAGCTCTTGCCAGGGTGGTTCGCTCCAAGATAGGCGCTGACCTCACTGGGGACCGTTGCGTTAAACACAGCCAGATGTACGTTGCCTTGCTGGGCGCTGCACACACACTCTGCTGTGTTGTAGTTTACAAGGCTCTGGCCGATCCAGTAATACAGACCGTCCAGTAGAACCCAGTTAAAGGAGACTTGGTCGGCGGTACAGCTAAAACTTGCTAAAGGTAAACCTGCAGGCGAGAAATTAACGAGAGAGATATTAAAAAAAAAAAATGATACCACACAAACATAAGCAGGCAATAGTATAATCATGGCAAATCATTATTTACAATCAAATAATAATGACAATATTAATAATATTAATCATAAATACACACATCACATACTTACATACATAATCATTATAATGACAATAGTAATAATATCATGGGAAACGTAAAATTTATCTTGCTTGGTCAAGTGATCTTTCAACTGTAACGCATACCAGATGTATAAACGTCACCTAGACATTAGACACAACGTATTGCACACACCATAATGTGATATACGATTTGGAGATTTTGGCAAATAACGGAGAGAGAGAGAGAGAGAGAGAGGGGGGGGGGTGTTTGGGGGTTTAACGTCCTTTTCCACCACATAGGGTGATATCAAAGACGGGGCAACGATGAAAAAGCCAGCACAAATATTTGGCCCCAGCCGGGATCGAACTCACGACCCGAGCATTAGAAGTCCAACGCTCTACTATTCGACCACCCCGGCTCCCCGGAGAGAGAGAGAGAGAGAGAGAGAGAGAGAGAGAGAGACTTACTCGACAAAATGACGACCAAAAGCACTTTCCCAGCAGTCCTTGCAAACATCATTCTCGAAGAATTCAGGAGCAGACTTAAACTATTTCTGCATTCAATGTTTCAACACGTGTCTAAAGTCAACATTTCTGAGAAAATTGTATCTAATGCTTTTAGAGGTTTTTTTTTTCTTCAAAAATTCTTTCTCTTTTGGAATGATCTCGTGACGGTTTTTAACTTCCAGATTACTCTCCGTAAAGTGTAAAAAAGTAATGTTTTATGTTTATGGTGCGTTGCAGACTGTAATCAGCAAAAGCAAAATAACAAATGATCTTGTGGGTCAACGAACGTCCATGTCCTGCCAAGCCTAGAGCTGAATGTGTTTCTCTGACACCTTGATATAATGTTGTCCGCTCCACGGCTGTGCGTGGTGACTGGTTTCAAGGTGTATCGTGAACTTTGCTCCCGGCTTTCATTGAAACACGTGCATAATTGATGCGAACACTGGAGCAATTCCAAAGGCGCACTGTCTGACAGTCAGTAAGCGCTGTGGAACAGAGCGGTTTGTTGGTTAGTTATTTAGGGTTTTACTCCGCGCAAGCAACAAGCACTATTTCGCGGCTAAGGAACAGAGCGGAAAGTTAGAAGCGAAAAATCGACCAGCTATTATTATTATTATTATTTTTTTTTTTGAAAATTGCCTAATCTTTGCATTGTTGTTTTCGTATTCTCGTGTCCTGCAGACTGATGAAAACGTACCAAAGCCGATCACTCGGTAATACGTTAACTTATTATAACCAAGTTTGAATGTGACAAGGAATGGCACTCAGTCTCCAGATGATGATGATGATGATGATGATGATGATGATGTGTGTGTGTGTGTGTGTGTGTGTGTGTGTGTGTGTGTGTGTGTGTGTGTGTGTGTGTGTGTGTTAGATGCTTACATTTAGAACTTAGATTAAATACAAAGGAAACTGCTTTATACAAAGGAAAATGTACGTATTTCACTGAACAGCAATAAGAGGAGCAGAAAAAGCAATGAAAAACAACAGCAACAAACAAACAAAATCCCCGAAAACAAACACAGAAACAGACACAACAGAGGAAAAAAAGTCATTCGGTTAAAAATTCCTTTCAAACCTTGTAAAGCAGAACCCCTTTCAGAAATGTGTCAGGCTTTGGGAAAGTGCAAGGCGGCTGACTCAACATGCCTATTTTTGACTGTTCATTTGCTTCTGTCGCCAATTGTTGATTGGCGAAACTCAAGCTCCGTGACCGCCACAAAACTGAAACTGGTTTGCGTTCATAAATTATGTTAGTCTCCTGATTGTGCCTTTTGTTTGTCTCAGAATACCGGGCTATGTAGCACTTTTACGCCCACCTTACAAAGAACAGCGGTTGTTTTTGTGTTTGTGTTGGTTCGCGTGTTGTCAAGGAGTCTGCTGATGGACGCGTACAGATAATGCAAACACCACAAAAACATTCAAAGTTCTCTCTCTCTCTCTCTCTCTCTCTCTCACACACACACACACACACACACACACACACACACACACACACACACACACACACACACACACACACACACACACACACCGTGCGGAAAAAAAAAATCATGAATGTGCTCCTCGTTTTATTTCTGACAGCAACGGCAACAAAGCACTACCTTACAAACAAACAAACATTCCTAAAAGCAAACACACACACTCACACATGAAAAGAAACACAGCCGGTGAACGATTCTGTATACGAACTTGTTTCTTGCTGATGGGTTGGAAGCCGAATTAGTGCATAACACTGACACCCAGCCCCGCCCCAAACTCATCTTCGTCCCCTCGATTGTCCGTCTCGAGAATTGAATAGAAACTAAGAAAGTCTGTGACTACTTTGAAAGTCTGTGACTGCTTAGATTGTCTGTGAAAACTCAGAAAGTCTGTGACCACTTAGGAAGTCTGTGACTACTAAGAGAGAGGTTTTTGTTTGTTTGTTTGTTTTTTGACTAGTTAGGAAGTCTGCGACTGCTAAGAAAGTACATGAAAACTTAGTCTGTGACCACTTGGGACGCTTGTGAATACTTAGAAGACATCTGCGACTACTTAGAAAGTCCGTGACTACTGAGAAAGTTCGCGGAAAACGCCATGCCCTACAACGCGTAACTAAAGCGTGACTTAGAAAGCCTCTGACTATCTAAGAAGCCTTTGTCTGCTTAGCAATTCCGTAAAAAAAAGCATACCCCACAGCGCCCAGGTATAGTCTGTGTCTACCTAGAAAGTCTGTAACCACTTAGAAAGTCTGTGACCACTTAGAAAGTCTGTGACCACTTAGAAAGTCTGTGACTACTTAGTCTGTGGAAAACGCCTTACCCAACAACGCGTGACTTAGACAGTCTGTGACTACTTAGAAAGTCTGTGACTACTTAGACAGTGTATGGAAAACGCCATGCCCTACAACGCGTGGCTATAGCGTGAACGAGAGTGATGACGTCAGGCAGAACCAGTGCAGCGAAGACAACGAGCACGAGACCTACACCGGCCATACCAGCCGCCTGGGCTGAGGGTCGTGAGTCCCAGGCACTGGTCCTCAGGCGTCGCCTTGACGACAGGTGTCCTTTCTGCACCTCCAGTTCTCTCCTCGCCTTGTCGATCTCCTTCTTGAATGTCTCCACTGAAATGTTCTTTGTGGATGTGACCAGTATGCACGTGCAGCAACGAGGGCGGTGGTACTCTGTCGTGGTAGGTGGGGATATTGGTAGAGTCCTGCGTGTGGTTGTTGAGAACGTTTGCCGGGTGCTGAGATAGGTCGTTGTGGGAGCTCTGCTGTTTCTTCGAGTTGAAGTGGATTGCGAATATGTTGTTGTGCCTGGACGAAAGGTTGTCTGAGTTGATGACCTTGTAACTGGGTTGGAGGAGGATGTGGGAGAATATGTTGCTACTAGTCTGGACGAAGACGCGAGAGCACCCGTTGTTACTGGGTTGGGGGATGTTTTTGGAGAATCTGTTGTTACTGGTTTGGAGAAGGACGTGGAGGAATCTGTTGTTACTGGGTTGGAGGATGACGTAGGGAAACCTGTTGTTATTGAGTTGGTGAATGACATTGGAGAATCTGTTGTTAATGGGTT
>JACVVK020000180.1:162500-187500 GCA_018292915.2 Batillaria attramentaria | reverse complement strand
GGATTCGAACCTGACCTCTCGCACTGATGGCAAAGTCTCTTAATCACTACACCACCGACCGCCGATAATGTATAAAGTATTCGAAATCTGGGCCCAAATGTAAAAGTCGAGGTTAATTTAACCCACGGCTACGGGCCCAACCCAGACTAGGACCAAAAAAAACAAAAAAACAAAACCAAAATTATATTAAACAAGATGGCCACCAGCCCAATATGTTGTTTCCATTCAATGACCTGCTGTAGTCACAGTCGTAGTCGTTGTGTCATGTATGCAGCCCGCGCGCACACGCCGGAACGCAAGCTCTCTGACATCAAGCATGCTGACATAAAGAAAGTACTGAAAACCCTTATCGTGCCTCTATGCACTTGCAAAAACCCAAACACATGAGGTCGTGTGAGCTCGCCTAGCTGGTTGACGTCACAACTTGTTGGCGTATGCGAGGTTCTACATGGGTGAATGAATTCTTGTAATAAAGTCGTTCCCCTTTGACAGAGTTACTTCCCGCAGACCTGACTGACAGACGATTGCTTACTGGTATCGGAGAAGAGACCCTCTCTCTCTCTCTCTCGCCTTAGACGCGCGCTTGCGCGCGCACGCACGCACCCCCCCCTCCCCCTACACACACACACACACACACACATTATGCAAAGACCTTGGAATCAGAAAGACGCGTCACTCCTGCCCTCGTAAGAGTAGACTCCAGAGTGCAGTCCCTTTTCGGCGGGGCGTGAAAATGTGACTGCTTACACCCAGCGCCATTTTTAAAAATGGCGAATTTTTTTTTAGAAAAGCAGAGACTTGTGTGTCATATGATTCGATTTGAAACGAAGTCTTGAATATCCGACCACTTTTCGTTTGGGCAAAATCTTTGCCAGCGGACAATTATTGTTGCGCTTTGATGGCACTGTTTACGTGGTAGACTGATCCAACAGGATGTGAGTAAACGGCAAGGGGGTTGCACTCTGACAGGCAAGGGTGTTGCACTCTACAGGCAAGTATTATTGCACGGTGCAGACGATCACGTACCTGCCTTGTGGTGGAATAAGAGACGATTACAAAAGCATACACACCCGTGCTCTAGGACTGAATGTAATAATAGATCTGTCCATTCAGACAGAGACAGGTTATGTATGTCTCTGATTCAGAAACACGCCTACTTTCACTCTGAAGACAGCCTGCTAATCACTTGCGCCACTGAGGATCCCTCTGGGTTCAAAGCTGGTCAAGGATGACATAGTGCGCGACCTTGTGTTTGAGAGCACCGAGACAATTTAGGCCCGTCACGGTAGCGCAGTGAGCGCCATTTCCCCACTGTGCACAGAGGTACTTTCCACTGAAAGACTCTGTGCTCCAGAGAGTGTCGTAAGAGAGACATATAGCGGGACAACGCGAAGAGTTGTCTGCCCGCATTAGCGCGCATCCTAGATCTGGCCCCTATAGTGACAGCATGGCGGAAAGTGGAAAGCGATCACAAAAGCATGCAATTGTGTTCTGCGCCGAATTGTTCAAATAACAGACAAATATAAACGGGGAAATACTTCTTTTGGTATTCCTGTTGAAAAACAAACATTTTTTTTTCGCTTTCTTGTCCAAAAAAAAAGAAAAGAAAAAAAAAAAAGACCTCAAGTGGTACGTGTGCATGCAGTGTAAACTAACAGTAAACACACGCGGCTGACGCAGATACAGCGTAATTTTTTTCCCTGACAACTTTACAAATCACGGTGACTTAAATTGTGCTAGCGTCTACCTGCATCTAAATTCAGAACACACACACACACACACACACACACACACACAGAACAAAATCATCCGGCTGAACTTCGTTCTAACCATTGTAAAACCATATCACAACATAGAATCTGCTGGATCGTCGGTCGCAGATATGATTAATGCTGAGTTAGCAGGAAGTATTCAGCGGATGCGTCCATCTTTGGATCTCTCGCACATTCGATCTTTCTGTGTTCCGTACTAGTTTTACTTGAACACATCGAACGAAATGCACTGCGTAGCCTACGTACAGCAGTGAAAGCCAAACTAGATCTTTCTTTCGTCCTCCGGAACTTTGAGAGTACTTATGTTTTCCATAGGCCTAAAACACATGCGAAATATATGGGGGGAGACCACCTGGCAGTCGCTGACATCTTCGTTTTTGTTTATTTTCTTAAAATGTTTTACGGCGGCTAGTGTAGGGTTGGGTCAAACAACTGCGTAGATCTGCGGGATGCGCGCTAATGCGCGCAGACAACTCTTACGCGTTGTCCCTCAAAGGGAGGTAAGTGAACTATCTTTATGTTTCCAAGATCTTTGCATTATGCTTCTGAGTGTGAGTCAGTGGCAAAAACGAAACCCACTGAAATTCCCGCTTTCCACATGTCAAGTTGTAGAGACTCTTGCGAAAAGATACTGCATTTCGATGCAAAATAATTTCTAGACCATCCCAGAACATGCTGGTGCAGTAACGTCAGTAGATTACGTCACCTTGGAGAGATTTCGAGCCTTCCAGTAAGTTGAGGAATGTTCTATATCTGACGTAAGCAGCCCCCCTGCACAGCGTTCTGGATTCTTCTTCTTTCATGAATTTGTTCTCCGCGCATATTCTGTTCATAAAGTATTGGAGTTGTAGTCTGTTGTATCCCGTATCATCTCTGCGAGTGCACGATGATGGCGACATAGCATAAGTAAAATACAACACCACGTCTCCAAACAGAGGAATTCCGAAAGAAAGTGGCGAGACACCCCCAAGAAAAAACAGCATCACGTCAATCAAACATGACGCACTTACTTTACGTCAGTGCGCGTGCGTCTCTTCTTCGATGTTTGTGAGGCGTGTGGCTTGCAGAGGAAATGTGCTGTGAGTACAAATTTTCGAGTCAACTGACGATAACGGCTGCAGTGAATTTTTCTAATTTTTTTGTATATTTTTTATGGCACCCCAGGCTCATTATCTATGTATAGTAGGAGCGATTTTGAGATCTAAAGTGTGTTCACCAGCACTTTCATCAGGTACGGCTTACGCCAAAAGTATAAAAGCGACAACCTCCAAACTTCACTTAGTTGAGAGTCCGTATTCATGCTATCTATGTCCAAAACATGGAGTGGTTTAGGTAAATATTACGCCTTTAAACGCCAGAAAGCCACTTATTCTGAAAAGGGCGATAACTCGCAAATCATGTGTGCAATCGTACCTGGATCGGGCCTTCTATTCAACAATCTTGATTCATTTAGAAACCCCAAATTTGAAATCGATCGGTTCAGTATTTTCGGAGAAATAGGCATCTGAACTGGGTTCACATGCAATGTCAACTCAGGCTCGGTTTACATGAAAACTATAAGAGCGACCATTTTCTAGTAGTGAGTCAATTCAGAGTCCGTATTCAAGCTATCTACTGCCAAAACATTGAGTGATTTAAATAAATATTACGCCTGTACACGAAAGACAACCAACTTGTCTCAAAAGGGCGATAACTCCCAAATCACTTAAGCAATCATCACACGCTTGAATCGTCTAATGTAACATTTTGATAAATTTGGATACCCCAAATTTGAAGCCATTCGGTTGAGTATTTTCGAAGAAACGGGCCCGGACACAATTCACACACACACACACACACACACACACACACACACACACACACACACACACACACATCCATACAGACGGCACTCAGTGAGGAGAAGAAGCGCGTTCGGAACAGCATACATGCCAGCATCGATGACGCAGGTTTTCTTACGTCATTGTCAGAGTTACACTTGCATAATCGTCTCTGCGGGAGATCGGCAGTGACGTGCGTTTGTACCACAGATGCTTGCCTATGAACGTGGAAATTTTAGCCCGTCCTATTATGTTGTTTCCATTACTATGGAAACAACATAAAAAAAAGGAGGCGAAGAAAGGTAGAAATAACTCTTTCTATAACGGCTTAGGCATCTTGCTGGAATGGACCCGCTTCCTGATTTAAAACAAAAACACAGAAAATTCAACCTTAGAAATAGTTTAGTTCGAGGTTAGACTCTAACCCGGGGCTAAAATCCCTAATCTCTACTTCTACATGCGGGCCCTGCTGTTTAAAACAACAACAGAGAGCAACAACAAATCACATGATGCTTTAGATGGTGAATGGATAACCGTATTGGACGCACCTTGGCTTCTCTCGCACATGAAATGAAGCTGGAAGTCTCCGTGTGGTTTGGCGGCCAGCCGGATGTCCTCCTCCCTCATGGTGAGTCGGGCATTCAGGTCGTTAGTGTGTGGCTCATTCTCTCCCCACTGACCCTCGTCTACAGCCTCGCCACTTGACCACGTGAAGTCCGACTCTGGAACAAGGTGGTGATCACCGCTTGAACACGTAAAGTACAACGCAAGAGCAGTTAAAGGCACAGTCTGGTACAACATATTCGTGCAGCGAGGTAAGTGGCCAGGATGTCATCGAAACGTTTTGATGAACGTTGTAAAATGACAAATACAGGAACAGCGCTATTTTGTCGTTAATGCGAGAGGGTGTGTGTGTGTGTGTGTGTGTGTAAGTGTGTGTGTGTGTGTGTGTGTGTGTGTGTGTGTGTGTGTGTGTGTGTTTGGGGGGGTTAAAGTCCTTTTCCACCACAGACGGGTGATATCAAAGACGGGGCAACGATGAAAAAGCCAGCACAAATATTTGGCCCTGGCCGGGATACGAACTCACGACCCGAGCATCAGAAGTCCAACGCTCTACAGTTCGGCCACCCCGGCTCCCCCGTTAATGCGAGAGGTCAGGTTTTAGTCCTTGGGCTAAGAATTTTTCGCTCTCTCGTATGTGGCACCGTTCTTACGGGCCAATCGTCGGGGGTTCTCTCCCGGTACTTCGGCTTCCTCCGCTTCTGCATTTCAAATGTTCAGCCCACAAAATTCGAAAATAAATGAAATTCTAACTTTCCGAAACTTCGCATCACGTGGTTGTGGTCTATCTATCTATCTATCTATCTATCTATCTATCTATCTATCTGTCTGTCTGTCTGTCTGTCTGTCTGTTTCGTAATTCGTGAAACGCCGTTGCAAGGTTGCTGTTCCTTCATGGAGCATGTCATAATTTCGCATTTGTTTCTCTGTATTTCGTTCAATGTAACGAAATAAATCTGTTTAAATCAATGGCGTATTCGATTCGGAATTTGAAAGCAGGAAAGCAATGGACGTTGAAAATACACACACACACACACACACACACACACACACACACACACACACACACACACACACACACATATTCACTCACGATTATCTGGCCTGCAGGCGTCGACCCAGTACTGACGATCTGGATAATTCTGGAAGATATAGCTTTTCACTTCAACAAACTCCGTGTCCAGCGTGGCAAGACTAGAATCACCAGGTTGTACTGCGCATGCGTCTTTTGCTAGAGTAAAGTTCATTTCCTCATCGGAGAAGGCAAAGTCATGTCCTGGCGTCCCGAAGTTAACCCATGTCATACTTGGAGGGTTCTGTGCAAATACTGGCGGCTTGGTTTCTGCACCAGAAAAGAGAGAATGCAAGTCTTGTAGTCTTATGTTTGTAGGCTTACTTATGAAAAGCCTTATTGTTTGTTAGTATGCGGGACAGAAAGCCAATTTCCCTTTCCGGTATCAATAAAGTATTCTGTATTCTGTGTACCGTATTCATTAGTAGCATCTCCAAAGGTGCTCTGCAAATCACGAAAGGCTTAAGCTATAATTCTTCCTTTCTGTCTGTTTGTTACCTACAAACGGTGGTAAGATTTGAAAGTATTTGATTATGAATATTACCAATGAAAATAAGAAACAGATGTTAGATAAGTAATATAAGTTAATGTTAAGCAAAACTGAAAAAAAAAATCAAAATACTTTTCGACGAAGAAAGTCACGTGCCAAACATTTCGAGCTCTTACACAACAACAATAACAACAAAAATATCACACACACACACACACACACACACACACACACACACACACACACACACACATGGCTACATTCAACACAAACCTACCTACCTAACTAACTTACTAGCTAGCTAAATTAACTAACTGGTCACATATCACAGACTGACAACCAGTCTCCTATCAATTCATTGAGCCAGATTTGTTTGGTAAAGCCGGCTCTTAACCGGGCACTGCGGAGCGCCACAGTGCTGTCCACAGTTGTGACACAGTTGTGATTTGGGGGGTTTCCGCCGCTGTGGCGTCATCACAGCAACCTGGATTTCAAATAACCACAACTGTGACTGTGGATTCCACAACAGATTCTGACTGGCTGTACAACGTCACTCGGCGCGCAAACATGGCGGACAGTGCATCTTCAATCGGTTTGTCACCGAGCACAGGTGTGTTCAGTTTTGTAGTTAGTAGACACACCGAGCGCAACGACTGTGATGTGGACATGTGTGTTTCGCGCGCTGTGCCCAGGTAAGAGCAGGCTTACATGCTCTGTGTGTGGTTTACCTGACTGGCACAGTGGTCGGAGAGTCGCCGTCTTGAGGAAGGCCCGGTACATGAACGTTCCATTGAATAACCGCACCCCAACTTGGGTTTTCCAAATTCCTGGATCTTCGTTGGCCCAGAGGTCGGCGGTCAGTGGCAGCGGGTAGTCGTTTGCCCACCTATATTCCGTTTCGCCTGAAACGATAAAACAATGTATTTTCAAAGGATGAAATATAGCTATAGGCCCAATGGCCTGTCTTTTGTTAGTTTTTGATACACTAATGATGCTACGCTGCTTATATAGATCTACACACATACACGCTGACATCCAAGAGAAATAAAATTCGGCACGTTTTTCTAGCCACATAAATAAATACATACATACTGAAGCACCTGGCCGCCGTTGATAAGAAAATACTCACTGACCAACTGAGACCTCCCGCCCCCCTCCACCTGCCCCCCCCCCCCTCTCACTCTCTCTCTCTCATAATTCGTGAACCGCCGTTGCAAAGATTGCCTTAGTTGAATGAATGTTTTATTAAGCATGTCATAAGTACGTCTTGTATAAGCTCAAACTGTATTTTTTTTTTTTTTGTCGGTACGTCCTCCAGTACAACCAAGTAAATCTATTTAAACCAAATAAAATGAAGCCAGAGAGAGATGAAACGTTGATGATGATGATGAAACGTTTTTTATTCAGGATAGAGCATTTAGGCATTGCTGCCTATCTTACATGCTGTCCTGCTATTCTACATTAAAGGGTATTGAAAAAAAAAATCAAAACAAACAAACAAACAAACAATGAAAAAAAAAGAAAAAAAGTATAAACTATCTAAGGGAAATACAGGAGAGAAAAATACACACGATAAACAAATCAAAACATACGTGGCATGTGCTGATGATACTGGATGTATGCCAAGTAAGAAATTTACAGTCGTCTCTAATATTGCAAAACATGTATGTAACACATTTCTATATATATCGTCAGATAAGCGTATCGTGTAGAATTTGTTTGAAGTTTATGAATTTGGAAACGTTTTGGATACTCAGTGGTAAAGAGTTCCACATGGATGCCCCTGAGAAAGACAGGCTACTTTTATATATATCAACCCTTGGACGAGGCACTGGGAGCAGACTGTTCCTTGTGTTATGTTGTTTATCATGTTCGAAATTAAATAGTTGATGGAGATATGTTGGGGCTTTGTAGTAAACAATTTTGTGCATCAGTAAGCATTTGTTAAACTTCAGATGCTGTTTAAGAGGTAGAAGTTTGAGGATTTTAAACTTTTGGTCGGTACTATAATTACCCGAGTGTAAGAGTTTGACAGCGCGCCGGTGAACGGAGTTTACCTTTTTGAACTGATTTTCGCTGCACTCGTCCCACAAAGTGGACGCAAAATCTAGATGACTTTGCACGTGGGCATGAAAGAATAGCTTGCAGATGTCAGGGCTAACTAGGCGACTTAGTTTGGATAGCAAGAATACATTTTTTGACAATAATTTACAGAGACCATCAACATGCGTTTCCCACTTTAGTTGGTCGTCAATTATGACACCTAGTAGACGGTGGTTCGAGACCTGCTCGATAGACTCGAACCCAACTGACAACCGTAGGGGAGATAGTTTGCGTTGGTGTTTTTGGCGCGTTGTAATTAGCATGCTTTTGGTTTTGGTGGTACTAATTACCATGTGGTTGGCTTTACACCACTGGGAGATTTCAGTGAGGCTGTGCTGCAATACTTCGTTTACTTTTGACTCATGCACATCCGACGCATGGAGCGTGGAGTCGTCAGCAAACATATCACAGCTTACATTAGGGTTTGAGATGGAGAGGGGCATATCATTGATGAATAAACAAAAGAAAATCGGGCCAAGGATAGAGCCCTGGGGCACACCGAGCTTAACAACACCTTCCTCAGAAAACGCACCATTTAGATAGACTTTCTGCCTTCTACCTTGGAGATATGAGGAAAATAAGGAGATTGTCTTAGGATCAGGGATATATAGGGACAATTTCTTTAACAAAATGCTGTGGTTCACCAAGTCAAAGGCTTTTTTCAGGTCAAGAAAGACCGCACCAGTTAGTTGGGATTTGTTGATGGCAGATAGCCAAGTGTCGACGATGCGGACAAGTGCGGTGTGGCACGAATGTTGAGGGCGGAAACCAGATTGGAGCGGATTCAAAAGATGTTGTTTTTCTAGGAAACTGAGCATATGGTTATGGATATGTCTTTCCAGAGGTTTGGACAGGACTGATAAAACTGAAATCGGACGGTAGTCACTGAGATTGTGGAGATCTTTACTTTTCGGAATAGGCACTACTTTGGCTTTCTTGAGTTCGTCTGGAAATATACTGTGTTGGAGTGACAGATTATAAATATATGTGAGTGATTCCACAATGTAGGGTAGTGACAACTTAAGGATGTTAATGTTAATTGCATCAGGACCACACGCCTTGTTCTTTATAGCAGAGATTGATTTCCCAACTTCATAGACTGTCATGGGTGGAACAGAGAAAGGACTTTCTTTTGCTGACTGACAGTGACTGCGGAGTTCTTCAGGACATACATAGTCGTCAGGGTTATTGAGATTAGATTGGACTATGGAATCAGTAATGTTTAAAAAATGATTATTAAAATCGTTCGGTGAGAGTTCGGATGGAATGAATGTACGTTTTGTTTTTTTGAGAGAGAGAGAGAGAGCACTGTCACTCTACTCGCTAAGAAACAATCACTTTCCACCCTTTGAACGCATTGACGTCATCTTTTTTGTATTGTGGAACCCGCTTGGAATATCGACTCAATACTGGCTGTGTAGAACAGAACAGGTTTGACTTCTATTGTTGCGCTTGATTTGTGATGCATGAACCTGCGGTAAAAACTGTTCAAATATGCATGAGACGAGGAAGATGTATTGCTAATTTTTTTTTTCAGCTGGAGCGAGCGTGAAATTAATCCCAAAGGCCTTGCAGCAATGTCCGCCACGGCTTCCTTGACATGGGTATAATTTTAAACGGGCTAATTCTATCTTTAGCGTAGCCAACTTATATTTTGGAATAATTACGCCCCTTAGTGCGCATGATGACTCTTATGCTATCCAGTGTTGTTTTTACACTTTGTGCGACAATTCTATGACTGTGGTTACACTACTGGAGCGCTCGGGTTTGGTCGCCGCGTTGTCGAGTACGCTTCTGTTGGCTCAGCACCAGCATTACGGTCGCTGTCACTGTCCAGGTTTCTAAGTAGTGTGAGGATTATAGATATCACGAGATAGGCTCGGAACGACCTGTGAGCATAAAATTTAATGGTAGCCTTAGTGCCTTTAATCAGTGAGATAAATCCTGCATTTCTGGGCCCGCATGTAAACCTCGAGGTTAATTTAACCCTCGGCTAGGGACCTAACCCAGACTAACTACTCCGAGGCTTAGCGGGAGCAATTTAGCGCAATGTAGAAGTCGAAGTTAGAGCATGGACTAGCTAACCCGGCAGTCTGTTTTCAGCTTGGGGAAATCCCTTTGATGCGCATGCTCGAGACGTGGGTTTTGTTTCCGTTCGATAACTTCCTTGCCATGTGCGGTCTTTTCGAAGAAAGAATGGCGTTACATTGCCGACGTCATATTTCATTGACGTAATGCTGACGTTTCCTGGGATGTTTTGTTCAATGGCGTCTTTGACACTGTCAGTGATCGGAAGAATCTCCTGCCAGTGAACTTTTTGAATATTTACTCATCGTCACCGAAGATATCAACTGAATGGGTTCTGACGGTCACGGAAGATGCGGTGAGCGAAATAACTGCCTACCGACTCAGTGCAGCTGCCGCCATCCTTGTTTCTCGGTAACCCGGGGTTAGCAGACTTATCAGCCCGAAAATGGCCCAAATAGTTTGATCCCCGACTTTCGCTCGAAGATAGACCCAACCTCGGCTCGTGCTTGAGAAAATTTTACCCTAGAGCTAAATTAGATCGAGGTTAGACTTTAGCTAAAATACCAAACCTCGAGTTTTACATGCGGGCCCTGAGTTTGCTGCGGTGAAAATAATATTCATTGTTGAATTTTTCAATTGTGTGTAATTATAGGTCGATTTAAACGTACAGCTATGCCACTTCAGTGAAGCAAATCCTGTCCTGACCGACATAATTTTAAATTGTGTCTTAAAGGGGCTAATGCTATTATTTTTATGGTCAAAGGTCGTTCTCGGCTGTTTTTCAAAGATTCAAAATTTTTAATTTACTTCCTTTGACCCCTACTGGGGCATGAACGGGCTTTCCTCCCCCAGCAAAATTGTAAAAATATATATAAATGATAGGTATTGGGTGGCGCTGCACCGCGGCGACGCGCCTACCCCGGGGGGAAGTAGCCCGAATTTCCCGAAAAGGATAATAAAAGTAGTAAAAAAAAAAATTCAAAATTATTACCTGCGGGTCGAGAGGCATCCACCCAGAAAATAGTTCCCTGATGATTCGTAGAAAAGTACGATCTGATTGTGTCGAAGTGTACGGTGGGGTCGAAGATAGCAAGGCGGACTCGCCCACTTTGCGCAGCGCAGATGCAACTTGCAGTGACGTAATCAACACGGCTGTCCGCAATCCAGTAGTAAAAGCCATCGAGAAAAACCCAGTTGAAATCCGTCTGATCGGCTGTGCAGTCTGTTCTCACCACTTGTATCCCAACACCTATTCAGGAAATAAGAATATTATGCATTTTAAAGACATGTTCTTTAATTAAACGGTTCAGCAGCAGCAGCAGCAGTGTGTGTGTGTGTGTGTGTGTGTGTGTGTGTGTGTGTGTGTGTGTGTGTGTGTGTGTGTGTGTGTGTGTGTGTGAGAGAGAGAGAGAGAGAGAGAGAGTGAAGCTATAGTCGGGTGGAAAATAATCTCATTGAAAATGGACATTTTCATCATTTTATACATTTTGACATGTGAACCAACACTCACAATACAGCATATAAATCATGATCCTAACACCAATGTTCAGTATTCAAGAATAGAATTTGACCAAAAGGTTACGCACCACTGAGCACTACCCCTTTCTACTGCATGATGATGATTGTCAGTCTTGTTTTCTTTCAAATAATTTATACGTAAGGACAAGACCGCAACGCAACAGTTTTCTGACTAATATAATGCAGTCAAGTGTGTGTGCTACGAGTGTGAACACTACTCCTGCAGCTGTGAAAAGATAGCAGGCCTACATTCAGGAACTGATAAGAACACAGCGTAAAACCTCAGAGAGAGAGAGAGAGAGAGAGAGAGAGAGAGAGAGAGATTATTTTGATTTTGATGCTTTATTTAACGACGGTATAAGATGTTGGTCACAATAAACATTTTTCAAACTTGTCGTTGAACACTAAACTACGAGTTACGTACAGCATAATGGTATTATAAAAGCACAAGAGAATTAAAAGGAAAAAACAAACAAACAAACAAACAAACATAAAAAGATAAGAAGAATTGAGCAAAGCAGTCAAGCCATGAGATACACGATTAATTGAAAACAACAGACAACAGCAACAGCAAAAACATACTTAGCAATGACACTAAAACCAAAACGATGTTAACCAAGGGGCCGTTTGGCACATGCTCGCGGACATGTCAACATTTTCATTAGGTGAGGTGAAGAATGCTTACAATGAACATAATACATACTTGAAGAGAGAGAGAGAGAGAGAGAGAGAGAGAGAGAGAGAGAGAGAGACTTACATGTGATTAGCAGAAGGGTTAAAACTGTCCTTACGTTGTCTGTATTCTTCATGATTCCCTGTGTATTGT
The DNA here is from genome assembly GCA_018292915.2 of Batillaria attramentaria. NCBI lineage: Eukaryota > Metazoa > Mollusca > Gastropoda > Batillariidae > Batillaria > Batillaria attramentaria. The sequence continues at coordinate 175,310 of JACVVK020000180.1, read as the reverse complement.
GAACGTCCTCGTCTTCTACAATTTCCTGAAAGTCTCCGAAACGAATATTTGTCACCTTTGACAGAACAAAACAAAATGCCTACCAGTCTCACAACATGCTCAGTCTCAGTACTTATATACCACGCCGCGATCTGTACCACCAAAGAAGCACCCAGTCTTTGAAAGGCATGCGTTTCCTTTCCGGAAATCTGTTAAGCCTTAGTGATTTCTGTTGCGTTGTGTGGTGACGGTATATATGCACCAGGAAACCCCTCAAACTTGAACTAAACCGAAAACTCCACCTCAGCCATGAGGTAGTTCCTAAACCGTTCTGTACACAAAAAGCACGTGGCTTTCCGGCTTAGTCCCCAGCTTGGGTTACACGGGCTATACCCTCGTCGGACCCTCTTTATGTCTGGTGCACGAACACACAGAATCGTTCGTTTTCCGATCAGCTTTCAGACCTAGCTCCCTAGGGGTACAGGTCACGCAATGCCATCATGGATTACGATCACGCCGCTCCAGGGAGAACGATCAGGAAAATACGTCATTATCGGACGAAAAAAACACACTTCGTGTTCTTTGTGTTGAGTGATTTAGTTTCCTCTCTTAGGGCACCATAAAATTCTGCATGAAACGTTGGCTTGAGGTAATTCCGTGCCATTTACCATTTCTGATGGGGCAAAGGATCGCGTAAATTAAACCATTATCCAAATGTCGTTAGCCGGAAAAACAAATCGATTCAAAGATTTCGTTTTACGTTTTCTTGTGTTTCCTGGCCTGACAGTATCTCGATTGAAAAACGTGTGTGTGTGTGTGTGTGTGTGTGTGTGTGTGTGTGTGTGTGTGTGTGTGTGTGTGTGTGTGTGAGTGTGTGTGTGTGTGTGTGTGTGTGTGTGTCTGTCTGTCTTTGCGTCTGTGATATGCATGGAAACACGTTGCAAACGATCAGAATCTGTTGTGTCATTGCATGGCCCTCCCCCTCCCCCCTCCTGCAACACACACACACACACACACACACACACACACACACACACACACACACACACACGCACGCACGCACGCACGCACGCACGCACGCACGCACGCACACACACACACACATGCCAAAGTGTAGTGTGAACTTTTATTTAATCCCTGGAAACATTGGAAACATTTGAAAGTTTTCTAACTCAAAGATCGGGAAACTGAACAATCAAAGAAAAACAATTCTGGAATTTCCATTGGCCAGTGACAACGTCGTTTCCTATAATTTACAGAGAAGGACAGGCAAACACGTGCATTTAATAACTGTTGGAATAAGTGAAACGGAGCGAAAGAAAATTTACCCCCTCCCATCCCCCTCCCAACTCCCCACCACGTCATACCATCCTCTTTCAGCAACCCTATCCTTCCACAACCGACTATCGTATCCCTCTCCCAGCGAAATTCCTCGAAATCTTTTTTTCCTGTTGTTCTTGCTGTTATTGTTGTTGCTGCTGTTGTTTCCCGCTCAGCAACCTTCTCCCGCCTCGCGTCACTCTCTCATTACCCAGAGAATTTCTCGAAATCCGGCGTCAGTTTTTGTTGTTGTTGCTATTGTAGTCGTTGTTGTCCGTTCCGTCATTACTGTCCGCGTGGGTTTTTTCTTCCGGTTAACCAGCCTTCTCCATCCACGCCTGAATCTCCCATTTCCCAGAGCATTTTCCCGAAATCCAGTGTGTTTGTTGTTATTATTATTTATTATTGTTTTGTTGTTGTTGTTTGGTGGTGGTGGTTTTTGTCCGTTGTATCTTTGCTGTCATCATCTACCTGTCCTTCACGCTCATCGACCTTCTCCCTCCACGCACGACTCTCCCGTTTCCCAGAGACTTTTCTCGAAATCCAACGTGTTTCTTGTGGGTGTTGTTGTTGTTGTTGTTGATTCTTGTCCGTTTCATCTTTGTTGTCTGCACCTGTCTGTCCTTCACGCTCATCAACCTTCCCCCTCCACGCCCGCCTCTCCCATTTTCTAAAGACTTTTCTCGAAATCCAACGTGTTTCTTGTGGGTGTTGTTGTTGTTGTTGTTGATTCTTGTCCGTTTTATTTTTGCTGTCCGCACCTGTCATCACGCACTTTCCCCCTCCACGCCCGACTCTCCCATTTCCCAGAGAATTTTCTCGAAATCAAACGTGTTTCTTGTTCTTGCTATTGTTATTGTTCTTGTTGTCGATGTTGTTGTTGTTCTAGCTGTCCGATTTATCTTTGCAGTCGCCGTCTCCTTCCCGTTCAGCAGTCGAGGTGAAAGAGCGGAACGTCGCAAGCAGTTTCCGGGCAGCCGGTCAACATGAGGAGAGCAGTGTTCATACTGACCTCCAGTTGGTGCACAGTGGCTCCCAGTTTCTGACACATCTCCGGGAGCAGTGTTATGTTGAACGCATCTGGGGGACAAAGTATATTAAATTACGCTGTGTGGTTATGGCCTTGAAGGTCTGAGTCTCAAGAAAAAAGAGACGAACAGTGTGTTTAAAAGAAAGAAAGAAAGAAAGAAAGAAAGAAAGAAAGAAAAATTATCCCAGTGTTCAAAATGCACTGTTTTCTCTGCCACAGTCAAAGGTTTCAGCGTCTCTGAAACGCTCTGAAGAGCCAAGAGGAGCTGGGTTTCATAATCACGATACCATCCCCCTTCCAGTCCGCCATCCCCTTCTGACCAGCGCCAACCCTCGTCCCCCCCCCCCCCCCCCACACACACACTTTCTCAGAGAGAGAGGGGGAGAGAGAGAGAGAGAGTCTATGAATCAATGAAACTTTATTTTTTTCAAAATGAATCAGTGAAGCTTTATTTTTCAACTAAAAAAAAAGTTGTGTACATAGGTATGTGAGGTGAGAGAGAGAGAGAGAGAGAGAGAGAGTGGGGTGGGTGCGTGTTTGGGGTTTAAGGTCCATTTCCAGCACACAGGGTGATATCAAAGACGGGGCAACGATGAAAAAGCCAGCACAAATATTTGGCCCCAGCCGGGATCGAACTCACGACCCGAGCATTAGAAGTCCAACGCTCTACCATTCGACCACCCCGGCTCCCCGAGAGAGAGAGAGAGAGAGAGAGAGAGAGAGAGAGAGAGAGAGATTCCATGCACTCACTGGAGTTGTCGACAAGAATTGAAGGCAGGTCATCAAGGTCAATCGTCAACCCATTGTCGTCGTCATCACCCTCTTCACCTTCATCGGCGTCTCCATCTTCATCGTCAACTGGCGCGCCAGCTGCAAACTGACCATCTCCATTGCCACCACCATTGGCTGCGAAGGGAACGAGCGGGAGCTTCGGTCTGGTAAAACAAATCGAGACACAGGTCACGTGCTTGGTGACTGTGACGTAACTTGTTTGTTCCGGAGTAAGAGTCGAGAGTAAGAAACATACTTTTTTTTTAATACCGGGGCGGTCGGTGGTTTAGTGGTTATGCCACTTTGCCACCAGTGCGAGAGGTCAGGTTCGAGTCCCACTCAGGACAAAGAATTTTTCATTCTCGTAGGTGGTACCGTTCATTCGGGGGTTCACTCCGGGTACTCCGGCTTCCCCCCGCTCTGTTTTAGAAATGTTCAGCCCTCAAAATTTGAAATTAAATGCAATTCTAAATTCCGAAAATTATAATTATAGCTGAGCTGACCCTGCGCACTACGTGATTGTAATGTGTTCATGTCCAGTGTCACGTGATCGTGCGTGTGAGTTACACCGATTCCGGAAATTGGGTGAAGCGTCTATACAATACTCAGTTATTATTATTATTATTATTATTCCGAGCCTAATCCCCACTTGGGCCCAGGCCCATCATCTGTCCGCACTCCAGCACTTTCAAGCCTGCTCTTAACTGGGCACAGCGCGCGAAACACACATGTGCACATCACAGTCGTTGCGTTTGGTGTGTCTACTAACTACAAAACTGAACACAGCAGTGCTCGGTGACAAACCGATTGAAGATGCACTGTCCGCCATGTTTGCGCGCCGAGTGAGGTAGTACAGCCAATCAGAATCTGTTGTGGAAACCACAGTCACAGTTGTGGCTATTTGAAATCCAGGTTGCTGTGATGACGCCACAGCGGCGGAAACCCCCCAAATCACAACTGTGTCATAACTGTGGACAGCACTGTGGCGCTCAGCGGTGCCCAGTGAAGAGCCGGCTTCACTCGCACATTACATTGGCGCGGTCACGTACTTCAGTACAGCCTTCTCGCACGCTTCTACATTTCATCAGACTACTGTAAGCTGACCTCATGATAAAATCTTGACCTCTTTCTGAAAGATGACTATTTGCATCTTTCAGAGTTAGACCGTAATGGTGGAGATGTCGACGTGAGGTCTGCCCACAGAGCACACATTCACACGAATCAGCGACCCCAAGCCACTAAGTGTATGTAGTTACCTGGGAATATTCTGGTAGAAGTGAGGCTGCAGGAACGCCTGGATGATGTCAGCGAACTGGAGGTTCTGTTCTGTACAGTTGACCTGGTCTGTTGCCACACAAGATCGTGTGCCCCAGCTGGTGATAGGAGCGCGTACAACAGAAAAAAACCCCAATAAATTGTATTTTCACCACTTGCAAAGTTTCAGTGTTCTCGAAAACTCGCTGCTTTCAGTAAGACTGTGCCAAATGTCCGTGAATCCAGATTTTCAGAAAACACAAATAAATTGTACTTTCATGACTTGCTAAGTTTCGTATTTGGTTTATTGCGCCTAGGAGATGATAAGTTGCAATATTTGCCGTATATGCGCTTAGTATTTATCTTTGTTTTACCTAGTTGTAACTGCTATTTGATTTTCTACGCGTTTTGGTAATCGGGAGTTCAAGAAATTAGCATGAAGGTGCAGCGTCTCCTGCATGTCCTGGGTTTATACCGCCCCGTAGACCAGTTTGCGTCCTTTGTCCAACGTTGCATTTTTTTTTTTCCATGTAGTGCAGGCACACTCAGCCGCGAATCAGTCTTTGTGGCTTGCGCGGATTTAAGCCCTAAAATCTCACTCACTCACTCGGTCAGTGACCGGCGCATAGAGTTTTATTCGAAAGAATTGCGCCCTACAAATACCATTTCTTATAATTTATTCATTTAATGTTATAGTATTTAGAACACATAATTATGCTGTTCAGTCTTTTACCTGTAGACAAGATCGCCCTCACAAGACTGCATGGAGAGAGTGAAGTTAGAGCAGGACAAGAACGTTCTGCACGTGTTGTCGAGCCAGTGGGGCACTGTTCCGTTTTCGGACTGGCATCGGAGTTGGATAGCGTCCTGCGGCGTCTGACAACGACAATGATTCTTTCATTTATCAAGTCAAGTCTAGTCAAGTCAAGTCAAGTGAAAGTTTATTTCAAAACCCAGCTGGGGGTACATGGAACGAGACAATTAACATATACATCAAGCTCACCACATCGGCCCACATACATCATGATCACTCGCACACAAGTTTTACAGGACTCAGGCATACATCAACGGATAAAAGCGTTGACACAGTTACCCTAAGTACTCCATCTTGCAGCTGCTATACATTACAGAAATGTAAGCAAAGGACGGAGGACAAGTTTGTGTAATATAAGATAAGATATCACTTTATTTGTCCCTGGAAGGGAAATTGTACTGTCTGCTCAGACAAAAACTGACAATAAAAATTATTACGATTACAAATATTGTAAGGGCCGGTGGAGTGGGTGTTTGGGAGTTTCACGCCTTTTTCCACCACGCATGGGTAATACCAAAGACGGGGCAACGAGAAAACGACCAGTACAAATATTTTGCCTCAATCAGGATTCGAACTCACGACCCGAACATCGAAAGTCAAACGCTCTTCCATTCGGCTATCCCGGCTTCCCAGTAATATTCAAAGGAAGTATTGGAAAATTCTACAGCATTTAAAGTAACACTATTAGTCGATGTCAAGTAGGCATTCCATGACGCTGAGAAATCCGGCTTTATTTGTGCTCCATGCCCGCAAAATGAAAGAAATCCCACTCACTTCCTTCTGTCTAATCATTTATTTGTGACAGTGAGTCAGTGTTTTGTCACTGTAAGTACTTGTCTATGTAATTCGTTTTCATACTTCCTATCGTATGTAATACTTTATGATATGATCTCGTTTTTGTCAGGTCTACAGGTTATTTTGAAGTCTTCCTGTCTGAACTCCTTGGTGTAGGTTGGACTTCTAATGCTCGGGTCGTGAGTTCGATCCCGGCTGGGGCCAAATATTTGTGCTGGCTTTTTCACAGTTGCCCCGTCTTTGACATCACCCTATGTGGTGGAAAAAGACGTTAAACCCCCAAACACCCACCCACCCACCCTTGGTGTAGGCCTATGGCCATTTCAGTAAATATATTGTATTGTACATACATGTACTGCAGCAAAATTCCGTCCGTACCTGGGGAACTTGAGGTGTCTGAGATGGCTGACCAGCCTGAACAGGCGGCTGTTGTTGTGGTGGCTGTCCAGCGCTGGGGTTGGGAGGTGCTTGTTGCTGTGCGTTGATCACGGCCGAGGCCAGCACTGCATGAAATCGTATTGTGAAATCGTACAATTCTTTTACTTTATTATCACACCGGACATTGGTAGAGCTTGACGTCTGCAGGTTGTGCAGCGATAAAAAAAAAAGATGATAGTCAAAGTCAGCGTCAAAAAAGTTCATTCCTGTAGCCTCGCCTGGAGTGTGGAGGATTTACAGAACATCAGAGCGACCGTGAATATAGGAAACCACATCATGTACAAAGGACAAGATAATAAAAGCATAGAGAGTACAATAACACTGAAAATAGTACACAAATTCAGGCGTTAACAACACACTACAGAGACAATGACTATTTGCGAAATATGCAAGTCTTATATCACTTTACTGTTTTTGATAAACTTGGCTAGGTAGGTGCATAGATAAACACATATAAAAAGCATACATCACAATCATAATCATCACAAACAAAACTGTTCCAAAGCAAATTCATTGTCTTCTTTAACGTCGCCGACAATATATCGGTCTTTAAACTTACCTATGACAGCCGTGCACAAGACAACAACGGAAGGCTTCATCGTTCAGTTCTTCACTGTGAGCGTCCGTATCTGCAAACACGTTTGTACAAAGATCTCACGCAATCACGAGCAAGCTATTTTATACACCAGACGGAAACTGCAGACTTTTTTCGTGTGCATTTTTTAATTTTTATTGATCTTACTTTAACGCCCATTTGTGTCCTGAATTGTAGGTGTCTACGCCTGTTTAAGAGGATTGACCCTAGAGGGGGTCTGACCCCCTGTGACTCTGCAAAGGCCGGTTTACAAACGAGGCAATCAGATTAAGCTGTTGGTGGTCGAGGCTGTTTCCTTGTTTCACGTAGCTATAGCTGGAGAAAGAATCAGGTTTAGTTTTTCATCACTTGAACATGCGAATGTTGTTACAGTTAATGGACGCTAACACAGAGGGTTACTTTTGCAAACACGTGTGTGTGTGTGTGTGTGTGTGTGTGTGTGTGTGTGTGTGTGTGTGTGTGTGTGTGTGTGTGTGTGTGTGTGTGTGTGTGTATGTGTGTGTGTGTGTGTGTGTGTGTGTGTGTGTGTGTGTGCGCGCGGTCGGTAGGGGATGGGGGGGGGGGGGGGTGAGGGGACGGGATACAGAGACAATCGGAATGTTTGTTTGTTTGTTTGTTTGTTTGTTTGTTTTGCAAGGGAAAGGTTACAGGCCTGGCGAGAGAGAGAGAGAGAGAGAGAGAGAGACAAACACACACACACACAGACACACAGACACACAGACAGACACACAGACAGACAGACGAACGAACGAACGAACGAACGAACGAACGAACAAAGAAACGAAAAAACTTCATTATACAACGGAAATGATTTGACATTGTTTTGCCAGTTTTCAATCACTGATTGAAAAACAACAACTAAGCTTGAAAAAAAATACATACATACATAATCTAAAGCGCGCGCGCACACACACACACACACACACACACACACACACACACACACACACACACACACACACACACACACACACACACACACACACACTGAAGACACATGACTATGACAAATCAGATGGCGTATCAGATGGCATATCATTACACCGACTGATAACGTACTACCCTTCACCTTGAATATTTGGCACAAGCACAATAACAACGCTACTAATCTCTTTCGGGTGGCTCTTTTAGCCTATAGATATAGATACAGTGTAGTTCAAGGACTCAGACAGTTTGACCCAGATCACCCTTACCCGTTTCTCATTTCTGAACCAGACGCCTCTCAAATCAACACAGGTTTCAGGAGCTCGAGGAAAGTTTTGACAATACCTTCGAGCGAAACATGGATGCTATGCGGATGAAAGTGGTTTTGTCTGTTGCTGTGCTAGTGTGCAGTGTCGGGCAGGTGTCAGCACAGCCTGCTGCCCTTCCCCACATCCTCTTTATCGTGGCTGATGATTTGGGTAATGTTTGTGATCATCGACACTGACAATGTTTCAGGGATGTGTGTGTGTGTGTGTGTGTGTGTGTGTGTGTGTGTGTGTGTGTGTGTGTGTGTGTGTGTGTGTGTTGTGTGTGTGTGTGTGTGTGTGTGTGTGTGTGTGTGTGTGTGTGTGTGTGTGTGTGTGTGTGTGTGTGTGTGTGTGTGTGTGTGTGTGTATGTGTGTTTTGCTGATTTGCGCTTTCTTAGTGGCTCACCAAATTTAGCGTCGCGATGAAATAAAGCAATTTTAATTTGAATTAAAATCGAATGACTTGTTAAGATTGCGTGCATGAATTTTTATTTAAGATCGTTCGATAAACATTTTCTTCATTAAAAAAGCGAACTCAAGTTCCCATACATGTAGATGACGGAAGATATTCTGTTCTTCGAAACAGTGCATAGCCAGTTTGTAGTATAGTAGTCGAGAGAAGAAGGTCGCTATATTTTGATCACCACTCTGACTTTTTACCAACATATTAGGCATGTTTAGTAGACTTCGTAACGAGGACTCCGTTGAGCAGCGTAACCCATTTACATGTAAATTAGGCTCACACGGCAGAGACCACGAGCGACCAACGCGCTGCGATTAGCTAATGGTACCCATAACGTGCCTAATTTACATGTAAATGGGTTACGCTGCTTATTAGCGAAGTCCTCCTGACGAAGTCTTACTGAATATGCCTACTGACGTCCTAGGTTGGAATGACGTGAACTGGAGAGAACCGAACATGTGGACCCCAACTCTCAACAGATTTGCCCTCAACGGGATCATTCTTAACAACTCCTATGTTCAGCCACTGTGTTCACCGTAAGTACGTCTGATTGGCTCTCTCTCTCTCTCTCTCTGTGTACGCGCGCGCGTACGCGAGCACCCCGGGGGGTGGCGGGGGAGTGTGGGGGGGGGAGGTGTTGGACCTTTAACCCAAGATGACTTTTAGGTCAAGTATCAACGGCGGATGTATCAATGGCAGAATAAACAAGAAGGAAGAGTACAGGAATATATATATATATTACTTTATTATCCCTTTCGGGAAATTCGGGCTGCTTCCCCGGGGGAAGCTCGTCGCCGCGGTGCAGCGCCACCCAATACCTATCCTATATTTTTTACAATTTTGCTGGGGGAGGAAAGCCGGATAACCCGGAGAGAGAAACCCCCGATGGGCAGCCCGGTAGCCAGGAAAAATCGGTATCACATATCACAAGCTCGACCTGGGCTCGAACCCACACTTCATCGCCGTGACATTGGTGACGGCCGTTCAGTAGCGCAGCGGCTAAACCCGACGCGCTACCTGTTAGACCACCGCTCACCCCATCCCGAATAATAATAATGACAGTACTTCTACACAACTATAACCTATCTTTTAATAACAGTTCTAAGCACTTAAAATAAGCCCACTGACTAAAACAAATCCCCCGTGGCAGCCGAACGCAGCGCACGCTTGTTTACGTTCTGATCTGTCTGTGAGACACATACTCCGACATGCTTAGCAAACACGTGTGGGTTAAATTGGCGTCTCGTAATAAATCGCTCCATTTGATTGGCTAGCATGACCTGTCATTTGGAAATCAGACGCCTTTTGCTGTAGTGCTTTTATCGATCTTTTGGTGTGGATAGAAACCGAAGCACGTAGAATAAGAACTTATTGGATCTTGCAGGAAATGTTAGAGAGAAAAAAATAATGATCGGTTATGTTGTTCATGTAGATCACGCAGTGCGTTTATGTCCGGCATGTTTCCGTACCACACGGGACTTCAGGTACGTGGAGGTAGTAGTAGTAGTAGTAGTAGTAGTAGCTTTTGTTGTTGTTGTTGTTGTTGTTGTTGTTGTAGTGGTAGTATTTCCTCTTTTCATTCAGCACACTACTCTCATAAATGTCCTCCTGAAATATGCCTGAGATATTTGAGTACTTGTTATTTTCCTTGTATGGGCATGCTTATTAAGTGGTTAAATGCGTTATCAATTGATATACTGACACACAAAACAGCAACATCACTCATCTAAATATAAACTTGCCAAGGAAAAGATTACGCTTAGTGGAGACCGAATACAATGTACACAGTGATAAAACAACCTACCAAGCAAGCAAGCGAGCAACCAACCATCAAAACAAAACAAACAAACAGACAGACAAACAAACGTGAAAACGTACCCTAAAAAGTAAATGGTCTACACATTTTAGACAGCACTGGACACAGAAATAGCAGTTAAAATTTCTCAGAAAAAACATTGGTAGCCTGAGCATTTTTTCAAGCAAACTCGTGCAATGTTGAACTCAGTTTGGTCATGTGTTTTGCCCCCCCCCCCCAACACTCTCCCCCCTCCCCGACTCCCCCCCCCCCACTTACCTCTGCAGCATGGAGTAATAGGTCGAAGCCAGCAGGCGTATCTACCCGGCAACCTGACCACTCTACCCGAAGCACTCAAGAAACTCGGATACGCCACACATGCAGTTGGAAAGTGAATATTGCACTGAGTAATTATGTTGAGAAGTACATTACTGCTTGATGTTTGTACACGTGTTTTGCTTTGTTAATAAAGTTGTATCTTTTTGCATAATTGTATCTTTTTATTTTTTCTTCCCGCTATAGGCATTGCAATGTTTGAAAATTTGTGCGCTTACTTATTAAGGCTCTGTGTGTGTGTGTGTGTGTGTGTGTGTGTGTGTGTGTGTGTGTGTGTGTGTGTGTGTGTGTGTGTGTGTGTGTGTGTGTGCGCGCGTGCGTGCGTGCGTGCGTGTGTGTGTGTGTGTGTGTGTGTGTGTGTGTGTGTGTGTGTGTGTGTGTGTGTGTGTGTGTGTGTGTGTGACTCCTGTACAATTTTGAAAAAAAAAAATCTCTCTTTATCCAGTATTTATTTAGTCTTTCTTGGACTTGTACGTGCATCGGACCTTGCTTAGCCGCGAAAATGAATAGTCGTTGTTGCTTGCTCGGCGGGAAGCCCTAGCTAACTAACTAACTACTACGGCATTCCACCACTGAACTTTTTCGTGAGGTACTTCTGCGCTATGTAAATGGACATTGCACTAGATTGGTACTGGATATTCCCGTATACTTAATAATTATAAATAATACTGTAAGAATTGTATCTTTGATCGTAAGATGGCACCTGGGGTTCTGTAACTGGAAGTACACGCCCACTTTGCGAGGGTTTGACAGTTTTCTGGGGTACTACGGAGCTGCTGAGGACTATTACACACACATGGCAGGTAGGCTACAGTTGTAGGGACTTCGATTTGCACGTGAAACTCGTGTTTGACAGGGGATGATTTGGTCTAGTGGTTAAGGCATCCGACTTCGGATCCTGAGCTGCCTGGTTCGAGTCCCCGGTGGGCAGGAATATGGTTGGATTTTTTTTTTTTATATACCATATCGAGTCAAATCCATGTGCAGACTCGTTTTGCGGTGCCTGTCTCGCCTTCGTGTACACACGCACGCACAAATATCAAGTGTGCACGCTAAAAATCCCACGTTCATCTTTCGAAGAAGAGTAGGCTGTGGCCGGTGGCGTGGTAAAACAGAAATACTGTCGCACGCACCAGAGTGAATAGCAGGGTGGAGGTTTGCACACAAAGTAGCGCCTAGCGGCAGCAGGCTTTCCCTGCTTCGTCCTCCAGCCTTGCGGCGCCTAGAGCATCTCATTAGAGATGGATACGTGCGCCGAGGAGAAGTCTACCATGCCATACCATGCCATGTTCCAATGAACAACAGTTAAGTTAGGTGACAAGACATTTTGAAATCTGCTTTTGTCCATTCTGCTGTTGCGGTTGTTGTTGTTGCTGATGTTATTATTGGTGTTTTTGTTGTTTATTGTTGTTCGGTTGGTTGGTTGCTCTTCTTTATTGCTCTTCTGTTTTTAAGCAGTGTCTTTATTACAGATACTACAGGTCGAACTTATTTGTTTCGTTTTTTTTTTCTTTCTTTTTTCTTTTATATATACATCTGTGCATCTTTTGACTTGATACAAGTATATATATATATATATATATATATATATATATATATATATATATATATATATATATATATATATATATATATACTTGTATCAAGTCAAAAGATGCACAGATGTTTTCAGCGCATGTATTAAAAGTTACAGCTGGTGCCTGTTCATGTGTCTGTGTTTCTGTATTGTTGTCGTTGTTGTTGTTGTTGTCGCTGTTGTTGTTGTTGTTGTTGCTGCTGCTGCTGCTGTTACTATTGTTGTCACTGTTGTTGTTATTGTTGTTGTTGTTGCTGCTGTTGTTGTGTTCTTGTTGCTGATGTTGTGAAACAATAAGTTCCTACACACGTGTCCAGCGCAAAGATAACATGCCTGTATCTATGTTCCTCTTTTTCTTTTCATTGCAGGAGGTTTTGATTTCAGAAACAACAAAGAAGTGGACGTAGACGAT
>JACVVK020000180.1:137500-157500 GCA_018292915.2 Batillaria attramentaria | reverse complement strand
TCCCTACAATCATGAACATTGTTGGCGCCGAAATACGTGAGTATTTATTCAGCTACTAAATTACAGCTACTAGGACAGCGCATTTTTGGTTTTCGTGTAGGCCTAATCAACATCGTGTTTTCAACCTGTGTCGCCTCAGCCCGAACGAAGGGAAGCAACCAGTACTGACTTGCAGTGCTGGGACAGTGCAGTGATTTCCCTTCCTGATCTTACCTGGAGGGACGATAAAGTGAACTCAGAATCGGGATCAGATTTATTTGCCGTTGGAACACAACGTTCTATACACAGAAGAGACGGGGGCTTCAGAAACGGCTGCATTTGAATTTCACGCATTTGCAAATTTTTTTCGTCTTCCCGCATTTGATTTTCCCGCATTTGGTGGTTTGAATTTCACGCATGCAGTGTGAGCTTTTGAAAGTCACGCATGTGAGCTTTTGAAAATCACGCATGTAGTGTATGCGTTGGGGTGTGTGTACATGAGATAGAGTTGCTCGTGACCGATTGAAATAAGTTGAAACATTTAAGTTTTCTATTAGATGAGATGGTAATGTGTACACGAAAAAGACACTGTTTCAAAAACGGGGGGTACGTGCATGCGTGTGCGTGAAATTCAAATGACAAGTAAGGAGAGATTTTAACTGGAAACCTGCGTGAAATTCATGTGTTAAGAAATGCGAGAAAATCATAGCGTGAAATTCAAAAGTGCGTGAAATTCAGTTGCGCCGTCAGAAACTACGACTGTCTTGTATCATCTGTTCAGACGCCTTTGTTGCCTTATACGTGATGTATGAGACAAAACCGGAGGCCGGGATTCAGTGCATCCCCGAAAACAAGAACACAAGCGTATTACCTTATCTCAGGGCTTCCTATTCGCGTCGAACATTTGCCATGTAGGCTACACCGACTGATTCATTTTCTAATTGTCTCATTACTTTCTTACTGAGGCGGACACATGTCCAAACATTGCTGTGCCAGAGCGAACAATATATTCAGGACAACATCAACTGTGACACATTTGATGCTGCACGCGAATATCCCACGTTTCCTCTCTCTCTCTCTCTCTCTCTCTCTCTTTGTGTGTGTTGGCCCTGTATACGAAAATCAGGCAAGATTAACGGTTCGTTAACGGCTCTTACTGCAGCATACACGATTATGATCAAAGTGCAACAATGATCCCACTGAGCCTTTTTTTTTTTTTTTTAACTTTATTATCCGTTTCACGAAATTTGGGCTGACACCCCTCGGGGAAAGTGCGTCGCCGCGGTGCAGCGTCACCCAATACCTATCCTATATTTTTTTTTTTTTACAATTTTGCTGTGGGAGGAAAGCCGGATAACCCGGAGAGATAACCCCGATGAGCAGCCCGGCAGCCAGGAAAATCCGGTATCACATGTCACAAGCTCGACCTGGGCTCGAACCCACGCTTCATCGCTATGACATTGGTGACGGCCGTTCAGTAGCGCAGCGGCTAAATCCGACGCGCTACCTGTTAGACCACCACTCACCCCAATTTAACCTTCGCCGTACATCGCCTAAAAAACTTACACGGCATACGTCGTGGGTGAAAAACTACCCATGCTTTCTAAATAGGCGATTCACCTACTATTCCTGGCCGTACGTCGTGGGTAAAAAACTACCCATGCTTTTTATATAGAAGATTCCTTGACTATACCTGTCCGTACGCCGTGGGTGTAAAACTACCCATGCTCTCTATACAGGCAATTCGCTATTCCTGGCCTTACGTCGTGAGTAAATAACTACCCATGCTTTTTTATATATGAACGATTCACTGATCATACGTATAAAACAACAGTTCTGTGAATAAAATGACTCGCAGTACCGAACTTCCACCGTTCAAGCGAAGCAGTCCATTGATGCCGTGATATCACCTGCAGCTGGAGTCAATACTCCAAGCATATGTCAAGTTGACTGAGAGAGAGAGACTGACTGACTGACTGACTGAAACTTTATTTTCCAAGGATGAGAACATAGACGCACAGGTCTCTCTAACTGTCTGTCCTTGACACACGCACGCACGCACACACACACACAGGGCATACATAACATTACATACATAGCATAAGACATACATGTGATTACCAACAGTATCACATATACAACACATAGCTATACAGCGCAAGAGTAATACATTACGCAGTAAAACGTTAACATATGAAATGGGACTACAGAATAAAAGCATGGAAAAGCTGTAGGAAAACTAATAGAGAAGTAGTTAACACTTAGTTCGTAGAAAAGTAATGATAAACTTTAGCTTTAAAGATATGAGAGGAGTAAGTAGACTGAATATGAGATGGGAGATTATTCCATAACTGTGCTCCTGAGTAAGAGAGACTTGATTTGAACAAGTCTAGCCTGGGGCGTGTAACGAAGAGACTGTTCCTCGAAGTGCTGTACCCGCTGTCGAAAGGTCTAAACAGTTTAGACAAGTAGTTGGGCGCTTTGCCATTGATAATTTTGTGCATCATGATGCATTTATTAAAGGCCAGATGTTTATCAAGTGGTAGACAGTCTAACGCCGTGATCTTTTCATCAGTGGTTAGGGAGGTGTCAGGTAGGATGAGTTTCATAGCGCGTCGGTACAAAGAATTCAATTTTTTTAGATGGAGATCGCCACAGTTATCCCAAAGGGTTGAAGAATAATCAACATGTGGTTTTACATATGCATTAAAAAATAGCTTCCGCGTCTTCAGGTCAATGATTGACTTCAACTTAGATAACAGAAAGAGTTTTTGAGAGATAGTTTTGCATACATTATCGAGGTGAGGCTGCCATTTAAACTGGTCATCCACTGTTACCCCTAACAGACGGTGGTTACTAACCTGTTCTATTCTGACTGTGTCATAAGAAAGGTCAAGATGTAAAGGATGGAGCTGGTGTTTTTGGCGTGTTGTAAGTACCATGCTTTTTGTTTTAGATGGATTGACTATCATACTATTCTGGTCACACCATCGAGAGATATCGTGAAGACTCTGCTGTAGACTATTGTTTATTTTTGATATGCTAATGCCAGATGAATGGATGGTAGAATCGTCAGCGAACATATCACAGCTAACTTTGGAGTCGGTTATATGCAGGGGTAAATCGTTTATAAAAATACAAAATAACAACGGGCCTAACACCGACCCCTGAGGAACACCACATGCCACCATCCCATCAGAAGAGTATGTGCCGTTTACATATACAGTCTGTTTTCTGTTGGAAAGGTATGACTGAAAAAAGGAAAGAGCAGCTGGGCTATTGTAGTTAAAATATGAGTCAAGCTTTTTAAGTAAAATTTGATGGTTTATGAGGTCAAAGGCTCGTTTCAGATCGAGGAATATTGCACCACACATGTTATTATTGTTGATTTCATTAAGCCACGAGTTTATCATACGAGCCAGTGCAGTGTGGCATGAATGCTTCGGTCTGAATCCCGACTGAAAATCATTCAAAAGGGACTTCTCCTCTAAATAGTGTAGAAGGTATTTATGAATATGTTTTTCGAGGGGTTTAGAGACAACAGACAGAAGAGAGATCGGACGGTAATCATTTAAGTCTGTGTTGCATTTGCCCTTAGTTTTTTGGATGGGAACAATTTTTGATTTTTTGAATGCCGATGGAAAAATACATTTTTGTATACACAAGTTGTATATGTATGTCAAAGATTCCACAACATATGGCTCAGAAAGGCGGAGAATAAACCCGTTTATGCCGTCAATACCAGAAGACGTTTTATTACCAAGGCTGGAGATGTACTTGCCGACTTCATGCACAGCTATACTGGGAATGGAGAAGGCGTCGTTACTGGAAAGTCGTTGTTTGCAGAAATCAGTTAGAATGTCTGGTGGGGTGTAATTATTTGGAGCGATACTTTTAGAGTGTAACAGAGATTGTGGAGTAGATATAAAGTGGTGATTGAACATTTCAGCGGTGAGATTTTTCGGAATGCCAGCCTTGTGTGCACGGGAATTACCTGTCAGGGTATTAAGTGCTGACCAGACAGAGGCCGGGTTATCCTCATTTTCTACAGTCCTCTGAACAAAGTCTTTTTTTGCCTCTCTAACGAGGTAATTGACCTTGTTGCGCAATCGTTTAAACTCATCAAAGTGTTTGTTACGTTTCGCCTCATCTCTAGCCACCATAGTTTGTTTAATCTCTTCCGTCAACCACGATGGAGGATCACGGCGTCGGACACGCTTCCGTCTTAGCGGGGCGTGTTTGTTCAGCACCCCGAGGAACAGTTCGAGCCACAGCGAGAGAGCGTCGTCAGGATTAGTAAGACTATAAACACTGTTAAAAGGGACTAGACTGAGGTCGTACAGAAATGCGTCTTTGTTCAACTTTTTAAACGCTCTATAAGAAATATACGAATGCTGCTGTTGGTCTGTTTTGGGTGGTTTGGACGACCACGTACAGGTGATGGGAAAATGATCACTAATGGCGACTGTTGGAACATTCGTTTCAAGAACTGCCTCAGGCGTGTTGGTGTAGATGTGATCAAGTAAAGTTGATGTAGTTGGAGTGATTCTTGTGGCTGTTTTGATGAGTTGTTTCAAGCCAAATAATGCAGTTGTTGATTGCCAAACAGAGTGAGATTTAAAAACATCAATGTTAAAGTCGCCTAAAATAAGAACTTGTTTACCAGTGTCGTTTACTTTGTCCATCACCTGCACGAAATCGTCATACCATTCAGCAGTAGATGCGGGATTCCTGTACATATAGCCAACAAGCAACGGTACACAATGTGGAATTTTTAGCTCCAGCCAAACACATTCCACCTCGTCGGACTCCAGGTCTTTTCGCCTGCGGATCATGTTTTGAATAGACTGGTGGACATACACAGCGATACCGGTATGCCTTGGAGACGAAGAATCGCGCCTGATGATAGAATAGTTAGAAATGTGTAATGATTCATCAGGAACTCGTGGATCCAGGCGTGACTCTGTCAGGCCAAAGAGGTGGAAATGCGTCGGCTGATTAAGTAGAAAACAGATATCAGAAACTTTATGGTAAAGATGATAGACATTGAGGTGCCCAACCTTAAGTCCGTCAATGAATGCATATGACATTTTGCAGAATTTAATTCTACAGTCTCAGTTAGGGGGCAAAGATATATATGTGTATATATATATATTTATATATGTCACGATACACAGTGAAGGTCACACAACGCTGTCCCACTGAATATCGCACGTACCTGCGGAAGGTCACAACAACAACCGTTGCAGACACGACACACAAAAAAAGCTCAGCAACGCAGACAAGTTTGCTCACTATGAAGTCCAAGAAAGCAGATAAAACTCCTCACTGCAAAGTCCGAAAAAGCAGATAAAACTGCTCACTGCAAAGTCCAAGAAAGCAGATAAAACTGCTCACTACAGAGTCCAAGGAAGCAGATAAAACTGCTCACTATAAAGTCCAAGAAAGCAGATAAAACTGCTCACTACAAAGTCCAAGAAAGCAGATAAAACTGCTCACTACAGAGTCCAAGAAAGCAGATAAAACTGCTCACTATAAAGTCCAAGGAGGCAGATAAAACTGCTCACTATAAAGTTCACAAAAGCAGATAAAACTGCTCACTGCAAAGTCCACAAAACAGATAAGCTGCTTACTAGAAAGTCCGAGGGCAGATAAGACTGCACACTATGGAGTCCAAGAATGCAGATGAAACTGCACACTGTAGATGCGATGAAGCAGACACAATAGCACACTGTAAACGATCACCGCAAACGCCGAGAGTTTAACATTGCGTCTCACAGACGGCGCTAAGTAATTATCCGAGCACACGAAGTCAACACCATATATCGCTGATGAACACTGCGACTTACCGGTATCACATGAGAGACACGTATGCCCACACAATGATCATGGCTAATTATCACGATTTTTCAATCTGTGTCCATTAAAAAAAAAAAAAAAAAAAAAAAAACATTGTCTGGGAAGCGGTTAACAAATATTTGTGCAGATGAAATATGGTAAATCCGATTACTATAAATCCGATCAGATCACAGCTTGGTGTCGTAATCCGCCGGTAAAGAATGGGATCTGCCAATGGGGGACTGGAGGCTGGAACGGGATGTACGGTGGCTGGTGGACGGGAAACGACACTGGTAGTCCGTGTGGGGCAACCTGGTGATGCCAGGGCATAGGTGCATGTGCCATGTTTCCTGCATAGAGATGGTAATCCGGGGAGGAAGGACTCACACCATGGCGGAATGAGGGCTGCCACACACCACCAGCACCAGCTAATCCAGGACTAGGACCAGCGCTGTCTGCCGTACGCCGACTCTCAGTATGAAGACCAGCGGCAACACGAGGAGCACAGCTGGAGAAAACAACTGACGCGTAGTCACTTCCAGTTGCTGTCGAGGCAGTGGCGGAAACTCCTGATGACGGTGGACTCCTAACAATGGCTGATGAGGTACTGGTCGCAGTAGGAGGAGCGCTGCGTGAGCCACTGTTGTCACTCCGGTGTCTGACAGTAGCAGCCGCTGACGCGTAGCTCCTACTGACAGGCTCCAGACATTGCCCAGCTAACGACTGATGTGCCGGACACGGTTGGTCATGGTGCAGATCGTGTGAGCGGGCGCTACCTGTATTTGATCGTTGGTCGGCGGATTGCCGCTGCAGGGTATTCGTAGGGTGTGGCCGGTGTCGCTGGCCGTCGCTACACATGAAGCGTTTCACTTGTCGGAGCAGCAGAGCGACGCCATTTTCATTTAGATGTAGTTTGTCTCTGTTGAACAATCCAGGTGCTACAGAGCCGGCTTGAGTGTAGAACGCCTTCTCACTGAGGAATTGGATTTTGTCACTGGCGCACAGTTCACTAAGACGCTTACTGACACTAGAGACAGTCTCTATAGTACTGCGGCCCTGTGGAAGGATGGCCGTGAACGCTACTGTAGAGGATGGGAAAACCCGGCGAACTTCTACAGCAAGATGTTTGAAGTCTGTTATGATTGTGTCCACGGAATGATGTGACGCGCAGTCGTTAGTGCCAACGTGGACCACGACACGACTGACGTCTTCACGGGGTGAACACTGGCCTAGGGACGCGGCGAGTTGGCCAGCCTTGACCCCACGTAAGGTACGAACACAGATTGACCCACTGGGGTCAAGGCGCCGCTGGTCCACGCGTTGCAGATTAGAGTCTCCAATCAGGAGGGAGGCGATCTTGCCGCTGGGGGGAAGCCGGATGTTGAAGGGCTTGGGGTGTGGTGGCGGGGTGTGAATATTGTCTTTGACAGTGCCCGCCGCCATGTTAAGCGCCTCCTGAAGCTGCTTGGTTGTAGACGAGTCGGTCTTTTCATGACTACTGGCGAGATTAGCAGCCGATACTGGAGTTGAGCCCTGGGGCACGGGCTTTGCGACGTGCGGTTCAGTCGCTGGTTTGGCGGTACTTGTGTTCGGCTGGGCAGGCGAGACCGTCGACTTGGAGAGAGGCGTTGGCTCGACATTCTCTTTCGATGCAGAGGCACGAATTTCAGCGTCGTTCTTTTGTTTCGCAAGCATCTGTTTCTGCCTGCTTTCAATGGCATCAATCTTCCCAAGCTTTGACGACAGAGCTGAGATCTGCTGCCGCAGAGTTTCATTTTCTTGTTTAAGGTCCATTAGTTCAGCCTTAAAGTTCTGTTTCAGCAGTTTATGTTTGCTGTCCATCTGCGCTTTCAGGTCCTGGAACATTTCGATCATGCACTCATAGCAACGTTCCGGCTGTAAAGACCGCGCGCACCTAACACAGCGAGCGGGATCTGGCGAGCACTGGGTCGCTGCACTGGCAAATGAACACGTCACTGTAGGGTCGCCGTCCTTAGCCAGGTCATCTGTACCGTTGTCAGAAGCATCGCTTGACTTGCTCTGCTCACACGCTTCAGAAGACGGTGGTTGGTGGGCGTGGTTGCCGGGCACATACTCGCTTGGAGATACCGCTAGCGTAGAGATGGGAAGGGAAGGTCCTTTAGGATCAGCAGCGTCATAATCTGATTCAAGTGGACGGGAAGTGCTGTCCGTCGCGCCTGGCTGGGTGGCAGGACGGGACGAGCTGTTCGAGCTTGAGCCGACTGAAGTGATTACCCCTTGGCCATCCCCCACCTCAGCGATAATCGGCGAACTGGCCACTCCATTGTTTGTAGTCATTAAGTCCTCTAGGTGGGTGTTGCTTTTCGAAGGCCCCCCCTGACTGTTCTCAACTTCGGCGAATACAAAGGGGGTGGTTTCCTCGTCGTCGGACTCAGAGTCGATGATAAGGGATGGACTTGAGTTTGCCTTTTGTGGAGGGGAACCCTTAGGTGGCCGTCTTAGCGCCAGCTTATGGTGTCCTTTCGGGGATTTCTTTGGAGACTGTTTGGGTGGAGAGAGGACGGGAAGACTGCGGGTCGGGCAGCTGCCTGGGGCCATCATGTTGACAAGGCACTTGAGCTTATCAAATTCAGCATTCACCCATCTCTTACATGCCTTGCCCTGTATACGTACTAAGAAAGTCGTATAGAAGACAGTGATAGTGAACAGTTTTCTCTTGCCATTGAAAACTTGTAGGTGGGTGTGATGGACGTGATGAGGAACGTTTTTGTCGGCAGAAGGCACAGTCGTAGGAAGAGTATTGTGGTTCACATCATGGTCGAACCAGTTTGATGTCAGTTCCTCTGGTATGTTATCCACATATCTCATCCACAGCACGAACCTCCAGGTGGCAACATGTCCAGATTCAGTTTCGAAGTTGACCTGTATAGGGTCCAGAGTTCTGTTAATATTTTCTATACAGAGCTTGTACTTACGGTACACAGACCGTGTACAAAACCTGGTGCGCATGATCACTGGTGGGAGCTGGTGTCAGCCCCTGGAGGGCCTGTCACTGAGAGGATGGCATGTTTGCTGATGTAATCGGCCAGCAGTGAAGCGTGCAGGAGAGGAAACCTCCCCCGGCCGATGTTTGCACAGCTCAGATCAGCGTCTGGACCAGGGCAGTCAAGTCGGCCATGGCACCGGATCGTGACGTAATTCGAGAGAGAGAGAGAGAGAGAGAGAGAGCGAGAGAGAGCGAGAGAGAGAGAGAGAGAAACTTTATTTTCCAAGGATGAGAACATAGACGCACAGGTCTCTGTTACTGTCTGTCCTTGCGACACACATCACACATACACTACACATTCCCCCCCCCCCCCACACACACACCCTCCATACGCGGACAGACTTACATGATGACACAGATGTTTGATTTCATTTCTGGGAGCTGATTTTGTGGAAGTTACGTAACTGTGTAAGTAAGTTCAACACATAAGCATTGTCCTGAATTTGTTGTTGTGCAAAATAAAAAATAAAAAATCTGGGTTCTGGACAAATCAGTTCTCTGTCTCTCTTTGTCTCAGACAGAGAGAGAGAGAGACACACACACACACACACGCACACACACACACACACACACACACACACACACACACACAGAGGGAAACTTTAGGAAATACCAGCGGCACGCCAAAACTATTCGGTGACAGAATATTTCGCAAATCTAGCCACCTTGAATGAACTTTATTTTTAGAGTGATGGTTACCAGGTTCAACAAGTTGCGGCCAAATGTGCCTATGTTAGGTCTACCATACAAACAACTTCCAAGCCCATCGGGCTTGTCATCATCCGTAAAATCGTCTAATTCTCTCAGGACGGCACCACCCGATTCCTCACCCTCTTCACCATTATCTGCCTGGAATGACGGCGTTGGTGCCAGAAAATCAAGAACACCTTTACCTGCAACAGCGCATCGATTACAAAATTAATCGATTTCACACCTGATCCCCCCCCTCCCCCCCCCCCCAACTACACACTCACACAAGAGAGAGAGAGAGAGAGAGAGAGAGAGAGAGAGCTTCTCCAAATGGAGGCAATGCCGCAGGGGCGTAGGAACCACGGGGGCCATGGGGGCCCAGGCCCCCCTTCGATTTTTGGAAGGGGGGCCCGAATATCTTTGCCCCCCCTCCCCCTGGCTTTTGATAACAGGAGGGGGAGCCCACTGCCCCCCTCCCCCCCCCCCCGCAGTCAACACACACACACACACACACACACACACACACACACACACACACACACACACACACACAAACCCTCCCCCCCCCCCCCCCGTCTTCACCCCGGCCGTATGGCTCACCCGACTTAGTGGGCCCCCCTTCCTCTCAGCATCTTCCTACGCGCCTGAATGGCGCTTGTGAAGCAACTGTTAGAGCTTCGAAAATATTTGGCCTGTCCTCCATGTTTGCTGACAAGGACAACTGAAAAGACAAGAAGACATAGATTGATCAGTCTCAGACTATTATGACCAGTGACTCGGTTTAGGTAGGATAAAGAAAAAGGGGGGAGGGGAAAATCGATCAAGGTTTTTTTGGGGGGAAATAACAACTACACGAAATCAGGGAATGAAAGGTGTGTGTGTGGTGGGGGGGGGGGGTGTGAAGGGGTGCGGGAGGAAGGAGGGCTTAGGGTCGGAGGGAGGGAGGAGGATGGGCACGAGTGTTACGGTTTCACTGACCATGTTTCCATATTGTGCTTCGGAAAGTAAGGGTATAAACATATCTTGCAGCTACCCCGGCCCATCTTCCACATTCGGATCCTGCCAGTAGGAAATGACATTCACGGCCGTTCAAGAGAAACAGCAGCGACAACGACTAACACAGTAACAAAACAGACTGGGACGGCATAATGATATATACTTATATCATTGATTTTTTTCCCCCCGTAACACCAGTATGCTCGGTGATGGAAACGATAATCCGGCTGTGAAACCGGACGCCCCATCAACAAGCACAGCTCAATGGCAGCTAGACCTTTTCCCGTAGTCCGGTCCTGAACTGCTAGCATTTGACGATTCCCATGTGCCTCGGATTGTTTGTCCGTGTTATAATGTCCTTGTCGACTGGCCCGTGGCTATTGTTCGGTGCTTTTGCTTTGAGACCGTGCGGGGATGACCACTTTGTGACAAACGCAAGGGCACACACAAAGGGGGGGGGGGGGGGGCGAAGGGGGGGGGGGGGGGGAGAAGGAGAAGTGGGAATACGGGTATCAATCACGATTTTCAGGGGAGCCACAACCAGTGACACCATATACAGCGGCGACATAAAATACGAGGGATCTGATCAGCCCTGGCCAACTAGCGGGAAGAGCTCCGTAATAGGCATTAGACTGACAGATTATAAACGTAGACAAACAGGTTTTACTGTATTTACAAATATAACGATGGAAAAAATACATTTTGATAATCACACGACGTCACTGGCATCCACGTGGAACACTATAGACCAGTTCGCATTTGTTGTACACTTTTCGAGCGTCATCTATTTCTTTGATTGAAATGAAAGTTCTAAAGATAGATTTTTTTTTATACATTTTCATCATATCTTAGGAAACGGAAGCAGTCACTTAGCGTAAAAAAAAAAAAACTTACGCAGAGTTGTCGGCGATATAAGTCAAAGAACGGTCTTCTTGGAGAGCAGAGGAAATGGCTGACGTGTCTGGAATTTCTCAGCCGGTGCCGGGGCATTTGTTTCCACACGCACGATGCATGAGTAAAAAACCACCCACGACGTACGGCGCGCACGGTGTCTTCTTTGTTAGTATGGGTAGTTTTGTTTTTTTTTACCACATGACGTATGGTGAGGGATATACAACGTTGTTTGTTTTCGAATAACTATCTTGTTTATTAACAAATCAACACAATTTTTGCTGGGCAAATAGCCGAATACCTTATGGACAAAGTCATGAAATTACGTGGATGTGCATTGAAAATTGACAGAGTTGTGTAACTTTGAATGAAGGTGTGGGTATTTTTTTTACCCACGGCGTACGGCGAAGGTTAAATCCGAGCAGATATAGATTAACTTGATTATGATGTTTTCTTAATTAAGGCCACTTACTTGGAAGGAAAAGAGTTAATATCCTTTACCTTTATCATCATCCAGGATTATGTTTCCTGTTATTGGGGCGGTCGGTGGTCTCGTGGTTAAGAGACTTGTCACCAATGCGAGAGGTCAGGGGTTCGAGTCCCTCTCGGGGCAAAGAATTTTTCCTTCTCGTATGTGGCACCGTTCATTCGGGCCGATCGTCGGGGGTTCTCTCCGGGTACTCCGGCTTCCCCCCCCCCCCTTCTGTTTTGGAAATAATCAGCCCACAAAATTTGAAAAAATAAATGCATTTCTAAATTCCGAAATTGAAATAGCTGAGCTGACCCTTCGCACCACGTGATTGTAATGTGCTTGTCCAGTGTGTGAGAGAATGCGTTCGATTCATGTGAGCGCGCGTGCTGGGTTCAGTTCGCGATGCTTTGAGCTGATTCACGAAATTGGGTAAAGCGCCTATATAATACTCATTATTATTATTATTATTACATTATTGTTGCCAAGGCTATAAAGCCCTGCTATTGTAACAACTTTCTGTCCCGCACCCGCACCACACCATGGGGCGGTCGGTGGTCTAGTGGTTAAGAGACTTGTCACCAATGCGAGAGGTCAGGGGTTCGAGTCCCACTCGGGGCAAGAATGTTTCCTTCTCGTATGTGACACCGTTCTTACAAGTGCATAAAAAAAACTATTTCGGGCCGATCGTCGGGGGTTCTCTCCGGCGGGCACTCCGGCTTCCTCCCCCTCTGCTTTGGAAACGTCCAGCCCACCAAATTTGAAAAATAAATGCAATTGTAAATTCCGAAATTGATATAGCTGAGCTGACCCTTCGCACCACGTGATTGTAATATGGTTATGTCCAGTGTGGGAGAGAATGCGTGTGATTCACGTGAGCGCGCGTGCTGGGTTCAGTTCGCGGCGCTTTGAGCCGATTCATGAAATTGGGTAAAGCGCCTATACAATACTCATTACAGTGGACTCCACTTATAAGGACATCCGATATAAGAACCATCGCTTATAGGGACACCCCAAAGCAGGTCCCTGCCAAAGTTGTTCTTTGTGATCACTTATTAAAACTCGCATAGAAGAACCCTCTGATATAGGGTTCATCGCTTATATGGACAGCACTTGCTAGGTCCCCACATCAAACTTTCCTCGGATATAAGAACCGCAAGTAGGAATGATCATTTCTAGGAAGTCTGCGATTATTCTATTTTTGGAACCCTCGCTTGTAAAGACACCATCTTGTTCCCAACACGACCTCCCCTCGGATATAAGAACCGAAAGTAGAAGTTATGCTAGGTTCATTTTCGTTTCGTTTCATTTCCCGGAATTTCCAAGAAACATTTCTTCACGGAATTCTGCCTCTGAACTTCACTTACACTAACAACCCGACAGAGAGACAGATGGATAGTGGCAGTGAGTTTGTGGAGTGGGGAGGGGAGGAGCGGGGAGGGGGAGGGGTCGTTAAAAACCGTTATTTTCCCCTGCGAACGCCGTAGACTGGGAACACATTTGAATGTCTGGCCATCTTGTTTTTTGTTGTTGTTGAAAACTTGGCCAATAAATTTCCTTGTATCCTTGTATCCTTGTATTCTTTAAAGTCATTTTGTCAAAATGTGATCGTAACTCTCTCTCTCTCTCTCTCTCTCTCTCTCTCTCTCTCTGTGTCTCTCTCTCTCACGGTCTCTCTGTCTGTCTGTCTGTCTCTCTCTCATTTTCATTAAGACAGCTATTGTTACATAACTTCTAGAGTTATTTGCATTAAATTTATGTTTCGCGTACGCAAAAAAAGTAAACTATATTGCATCGAGATCAAGCCAACCAGCAAGTTCCACTTTATTGACGCAAAGGCTTAAACAAGCAAGAGATTGCCGTGCACACACACACACACACACACACACACACACACACACACACACACACACACACACACACACACACACACACACACACACAGACGCACGCACGCACACAGACCATTAGAGGTCGATATACGACTCTTTTTACAGTTGTCCACAATATTTTCTTCTTTCCTTGGTTATAAGAACACACACTAGCACAACTGACCTTATATCCGAGGTATGCTTATAAGAAACCTCGCTTATAAGGACACCCAAATGCTGGCCCCGGCGCTGTTCTTATATCCGAAGTCCACTGTATCATCATTACATTCGTGTTGCTCATCTTGTCACAGCTGGCATGATTGACGGCGTGAGTCAATGGCGCTCTATCAAATACGACACCCTCAGTCCTCGCACAGGGTTTGTCTATAACATCGACAGTCTCAGCAATCATGGAGCGATCAGGTATACTTATGTTGCCAACAGGGAATTCTCACCAAGCCGCTTGTTGTTGTGGTTGTTGTGGTTATTGTTTTTTTTTTCGTTTTTTACTCTTACCATTGCTTGGAAATTCGGGCTTACTGTATCGCAGGACGCAATTGCCTAAATTCTCAGGGGTTCGGCCCGTTTTATTGACTTTAGTGAAGGTTGGCTTTTTATTTTATTTTTTTCTTACTCTTTATTCTACCATTGCTGGGAAATTTGGGTCGACACCCCTCTACCCCCCCCCCCCCCCCTCCGTCTCCCCCTCCCCCACGACCCCTCGCTCCCCTCCCCACCCCTTCTCTTCATCAGTACAGCGCTGCAGCGCCTCCCATTTCTTTTTTCTTTTCTTCTATGAATTATTTTTCCCTTTATTTCTTCCTTTTTTTGCATTTGTTTTACACAGACGAACGAAAAACAATGACATTGACAGAGTACAGTGAGAAACACATTTTACATAATAATGGTGGTGTAAAAACCTGTGGCAGACCGGATGGTGATGGCAACAGCAGTGGCAAACAAATGCTTGAACTATACAGGACATTGCAGGCGTATACTCATAGTCTAAAACAAAGCGTTTCTTCTATGCATGGTGTGTGATTTTGTTTTGTTTTGTTATATATATATACACACAATGACAAAGACAAGTACAACATACATGATTTATATGCTTAAACATACATGAATTGAATTGACATGACACTTGGCTTGGCGAAATTCCGGTTTTCACCGCGCCTCTTTGTTGCTGCTGTAATATGTATGGTTTAATGATTGAACATTTTGTGTGAATGAATTTAATGTACTGTTTTATGTTTTTCTATGACCACCGCACCCTAATTTCCCCTAAAGATTTCTTGAATTGACTTGAAATAGAATTGAATTGAAATCTGCCCAGTCGATTTGACTCGTGATGAAGCGTGTGGATGTGTGTATTGAGGCTTAATTGGCAATGACGACAAGATAAGTTGTGGCTATAGCCTTTCCTCATTGGCAAATAATAATGTCGTTGAACTAACTATGCATCGCAGAGACGGCGACTGGAAGCTGATCAAGGGATCCCCTGGCAACTGGAATGACTGGTACCCTGTGCCGGGAGTGGATGACCAAGAGTATCAAAGCGGATCTGATGCGGATGACTTGGGGCCGAATGATTATCAACTGTTCAACATTAAAGGTTGCGTCTCTGTGTGTGTGTGTGTGTGTGTGTGTGTGTGTGTGTGTGTGTGTGTGTGTGTGTGTGTGTGTGTATGCGCGCGCGCGTGCGTGCGTGCGTGCGTGCGTGCGTGCGTGCGTGTGTGTGTGATGCATAATATTTCTTTTACACAGAAGTCTACCACAGTCACAGGCCGTAGGGTTTGTTTGTTTGTTTGTTTGTTTGTTTGTTTGTTTGTTTGTTTGTTTGTTTGTTTGTTTGTTTGGTGGATCCCCACGAAAAAAAAAACCAATGCAAATATCTGATTTTTAAAAACTTTTTTCATCTCGTTTAAAAAAAAAATTGAGCACATAAATAAATAATTATTTCTTTTTCTAGATGACCCCACTGAACGGAACGACGTAAAAGAAAAATACCCGGATGTCCTTGCCAAGATGAAAGCGAGGCTGGAAGAGTTGTGGAAGGGAGAAATACCTGCTAATTTCCCCAAAGGAGATCCGGCCTCCAACCCTAAAAACTTCAATGGAGCCTGGAGTCCCGGCTGGTGCTAAACAGTGGGATTTTATTTTATTTTTTTTATATTTTTTTTTTTATATTTTATTTCTTTTTTCTTTGACAGTATCTATGGGGATTCTGCTGTCGGTCAGCTTCTTCGTTAGCTAAGGCAAGGATCGAGACTCGTGCTACGGGTCCCGATGGCTCAATTGTTCATAAACGGACTGAAATGATCTTTAGGGTTGTAACTTAAAAGGTCCAATGCTGCCATTTTTTATGCTCACAGATCGTTCTCGGTTGTTTTCGTGGTACATATCATCACACCACTTAAGTCAAGTAAAGTCAAAAATACTTTATTTATCCCCGTAGGGCAATTCATGCGGGCGAGCATAAGACACATAAAGAAGTTAAGATCACTAAATTCATATAATTGTACACTCTCTCTCTCTCTCTCTCTCTCTCTCTCTCACACACACACACACACACACACACACACACACACACACACACACACACACACACACACACACACACACACACACACACACACACACACATTGCTGATTGATATAAAAACACACACCACCACCCTGACCTTTCCCTGTGATGTTTTCGTCTCTATCCAAGCGTATGGGGTGGCTGAATCCAGACAAATACAAATCATGATGTCTGTCTATATCACAGTCAAACCAAGTCTCAGTAAAAGCTAAAATGCTTGCGTTTCTAAATTCGTTCATATAATGGATAGGGGCAGCGTCTGTAATGCTGTCACTGAGCCAACAAATGCGGACTCGATCACGCGGCGACCACACTCAGAGCTCCAGTAGTGTAACAACAAGTCGTAAACTGTGAATGTCAGTTCGACCGCTCGCGCAAAGTGCGAACAGCATTGTATCGCATTAAGAGCTGTACTAACCATCAAGATAGAGCACCCCGAGCATACAAGGGTGGGTGGGTGTTTGGGGTTTAACGTCCTTTTCCACCACATAGGGTGATATCAACGACGGGGCAACGATGAAAAAGCCAGCACAAATATTTGGCCCCAGCCGGGATCGAACTCACGACCCGAGCATTAGAACTCCAACGCTCTACCATTCGACCACCCCGGCTCCCCCCGAGCATACAAGCGCGGACACGAGCCAAACCGATCCAAACCATAAGATGGCGTAGCCAAGATGAATTAGTCTGTTTGAATTAGGTGTAGGGCATGTCTCCATACCCTTCGGATATCGGTCCCAAACCGGATCAAATGCCCGATTACTTTCTAACCAAAGCGGACACCTACCATTTTTGTGCAGCACACTGAACGGTCTTCGGGACAAATGTCCTGTACCTTCAAGGTCAGCCGGGACATTTTGTCCTATCAGGTTTTGTTCCGCTAGGAGATCAGAGAGACAGAACTTGTGTATAGTTTCCTTGTGTTGAATATGCGTCAATGAATCGGCTTAGTCACTTTTCTTTGTTTGTGCTTGTTTGTGTTTTTGCTATCCCTCTCTACAAAGAATGGATACTCATCTGTAAGCAGGAGTCTGTTTTTGAAAACCAAACTTGTGTTTTAATAAACTGAGAAACCGACTGATTTTGAACTGAGTTAAATTTTGTATTTGATTACGGTGTATGGCAATAAAACTCTTGAGTGATACGCATCCATTTCAAGTTTTTGGTTCGAACGCACTGAGAGAGAATCGGATGTTACACACACACACACACACACACACACACACACACACACACACACACACACACAGAGTTTGTTGCATTTACATTTTTAAACCATTCTATTCAGAACACTTTATTGTCTGTTTTCAAAGTGGAATGAAAACAGGAGGAAACTGCTGCAGGTCAGAACGATAAAGTGCTCTTTCCGAGCATATCGGTCTCGTATCGGGGTGGGTGGGTGTTTGGGAGTTTAACGTCCTTTTCCACCACATAAGGGTGATATCAAAGACGGGGCAGCGAGAAAAAGGCCAGCACAAATATTTGGCCGCAGCCGGGATTCGAACTCACGACCCGAGCATTGAAAGTCCAACGCTCTACCATTCGGCCACCCCGGCTCCCCCGTTCTCGTATCATGTTATGGACATTAAATTGTGTTCAAGTGTACGTCCCAAGTGTCCCACACCTGAATTTCACACGGTTATTTGCCCCTTGGTCAGTCACGACTGACCAGAGCTGGCCTGCCCCTCAACGACATGAAGTGTGTGAGCAAAGCATGTGGGTCCGCGATGGCCCGTCTATATAAGCTGACGAGTGTTTCTGTGCTGACCACCTCACCGATAAGAGTTTTGCCAACTGTGTGGTCAAGATCAAGTGAAGAACCCGCCATGAACTTTCTCTTGCTTTGCGCTTGCCTCGCCGCTGTCCAACTGACTGGTAAGAGAAAGTTTTCTTAATGCATCTGGTTTTTTTGTGACGTGGCATGGCGGTAATGAGGGGAGCCGGGATAGCCGAATGGTAGAGCGTTGGACTTTCAATGCTCGGGTCGTGAGTTCGAATCCCGACTGGGGCCAGATTGGTTTAGCATGTGCAATAACTTAAGTCTACTGGTTGTGCGAACAAAAATTCGAAAATGGTCAGAAGCTCTTAGGTCAGAGAGAGAGAGAGAGAGAGAGAGAGAGAGAGAGAGACGGGGGAATTATAGGATTTTTTTTTTTTTTTTTTTTTTGGGGGGGGGGGGGTAGCTTTAATATCTCCTTTTCTCTAGACGAGTTTCACTTATATACACTTATATATATATACACACACACACACACATATATAAATATATTTATACCACTCTACCACTATTACAAGTCATGGTATAAAATCCATAATTCACCACATGTGGTATAAACATTGTACCCATGACAACCACGCGTGAATTTTATGGCTGTACCTAAAGGCCATGTCACACGAGAGGGCAAAAACACTTGAAAACATTGTTTTCAGATGTTTCGCTGCGAAACAGTGTGTTTTGTCGTGTGACATACTTGACAACAATGTTTTCAAAACACTGTTTCGATCGTGTTTTCAGTTTTAGAGCCTGCCCTAAAATCCGAAAACATGTTTTGTGTTTCAACCAATGAAAGCCGCCGTGCGGAGTGTCAAGTGACACCTTCCCGTATCCGCTCAGTCAACATGTATGTTTAAGGAAAAGAGACATCGACTTTACCCAGAAACCCCATCCAGAGGTATTTCATACGCATTGAAGTTCTACATACAAGAAAAGGGTGTCTAGTAAGGTAGGAATGTCTTGACCGTAGCAGGGAAACTTGTTTTCAGTGTGACATCGCCTTAACGAGTGAACAGGTATTACCCCTAGCAGTGTTCCAGCAGTGTGTTCTGGTGAAAGGATTTGCGTCACAATATGACGCGAAAAGGGACTAAAGAATAATTTACGTCACGACATGACGTAGTTCGACTTCGTACGGAAATGGGGACGAAGGAGCTTTGCCAGTCGCTTGACGTGGAATTGTTGATCTTTTGCTGCGTGTTATCAACAAGCGGTCGTGTTTGTGACAAGCGTAAGCCTAGTTCCAGTTCTCTACTGAGACGGAGGCTTCGAAACGGAAAAGCTGACTTCTCAAAGCCTATGGACAAAGCGAGGTAAAGCACCTCAGTCAGTGATGTCGCGTGAAGCATTTGGATTGCCGATGTCAGCTTTCCAATCAAAGACTTGAAATGCAGGTAGGGACGTGGTATAAATAATTTTCCCAATTCGGTGCCCCCGATTACGTAAAATACACCACACTCGTTCGTTGATTTCGACCGTAAAACTGCTCGTTAAAACTCGCAGTTTTACGGTCGAAATCAACAAACTCGTGTGGTGTATTTTCCGTAATCGGGGGCACCTCATTGTGAAAACTCTATATACCACTCTACCACTATTACAAGTCATGGTATAAAATCCATAATTCACCACATGTGGTATAAACATGGTACCCATGACAACCACGCGTGAATTTTATGGCTGTACCTAAAGGCCATGTCACACGAGAGGGCAAAAACACTTGAAAACATTGTTTTCAGATGTTTCGCTGCGAAACAATGTGTTTTGTCGTGTGACATACTTGACAACAATGTTTTCAAAACATGTTTCGATCGTGTTTTCAGTTTTAGAGCCTGCCCTAAAATCCGAAAACATGTTTTGTGTTTCAACCAATGAAAGCC
>JACVVK020000180.1:127500-132500 GCA_018292915.2 Batillaria attramentaria | reverse complement strand
TAAGCAAAGCGCTCATGACCATGTTGTAACTGGTAAGAGAAAAGATTGAAATATCGGTGAACAAGTTTGTTTTCATGTGAAATGGCCGGACGCTCCCGGCTGGGGAGCCGGGACAGCCGAATGGTAGAGCGTTAGACTCTCAATGCTCGGGTCGTGAGTTCGAATCCCGGAAGGGGCCAAATATTTGTGCTGGCCTTTTTCTCGTTGGCCCGTCTTTGATATCACCTTTACGTGGTGGAAAAGGACGTTAAACTCCCAAACACCCACCCACCCACCCTCCCGGCTATTAAATAAAAGTGCAGATACTGACCTCTTCGACTCATCGACTTCTCTATGCCATGTTTGTTTTTGCTTTTTGTTGTTGTTGTTGTTTTTATTGTTGTTGCTTTTGTTTTGGATTTTTTTTCTCTCTCGGAAAAATGCTATTTTCTTCTCTTTGGGGAGAGAGAGAGAGAGAGAGAGAGAGGCTTTTTTCCGAAAAAAAAAATCCATCAACAAAAAACACCCACCCACCCACCCTCTCGGCTGTTAAATAAAAGTGACCTCTTCGACTCATCGACTTCTCTATGCCATGTTTGTTGTTGTTGTTTTTATTGTTGTTGCTTTTGTTTTGTATTTTTTCTCTCTCGGAAAAATGCTATTTTCTTCTCTCTAAAGAGAGGGAGAGAGAGAGAGAGAGAGTTTATTGTGCGTGTGTAGGGAGCAGATGGCAAAGGGCGTGTCCTCTAAGTTTTCTCTTCCACCAGGTGTTTGCGCACCTTTTACCACATCACTCATTTAGTTAATCACAAAATAAAGATGATAAACTGCAAGTTGTGTCTTCCAGTAATACTGTACTAACAATGTATGACGGTTAAAGAAAAAGAAAAATAATAATAAAAAAAACACAACGAAAAAGGCTCAGATCAGTAATAATAATAATAATAAGTATTGTATAGGCGCTTTATCCAATTTCATGAATCGGCTCAAAGCGCCGCGAACACGCACGCTCACGTGAATCACACGCATTCTCTCACAGACTGGACGTAAACACATTACGATCACGTGGTGCGAAGGCTAAATTAAAATTTCGGAATTTAGACTTGCATTTATTTTTCAAATTTGGTGGGCTGAACATTTCCAAAGCAGAGGGGGAGGAAGCCGGAGTGCCCGGAGAGAACCCCCGACGATCGGCCCAAATGAACGGTGCCACATACGAGAAGGAAACAAATCTTTGCCCCGAGTGGGACTCGAACCCCTGACCTCTCGCATTGGTGGCACGTCTCTTCACCACTAGACCACCGACCGCCCCGTAAGGTCCACCCAGAAAATAGTGTTCTTAATTTCACTTCATGCACACTTAAGTCGTGTGAAAGAACAAGCTTGATGCCACATGCTGCTCTCAAAACGTGTATTTAAGATGTGCATTTCTGCCCCATGTCACGTCTCGCTGCTAGGCGTATTTTCTGCGTGTGACATCAGCCATGCTTCCCTTGTTTCTTTTGGCCAGTGCTCTGGTGTTTGCTGTTGGTAAGTGACTTGTTTTGCACAGCATACGAAGTTTTACTTGCTTTGTTTTGTGTGTGTGTGTGTGTGTGTGTGTGTGTGTGTGTGTGTGTGTGTGTGTGTGTGTGTGTGTGTGTGTGTGTGTGTGTGTGTGTGTTTGTTTTCTTCAAGCTCCTTCAAGTTTATTTTACTGCACCACTGAGGCACGCAAGAAAAAAATTCAGGTTCGGTTTTTTTTTTTCCTTCAATTGCTTTCAAGTTGGGGCGAGCGGTGGTCTAATAGGTAGCGCGTCGGATTTAGCCGCTGCACTACTGGTCGTCACCATTGTCATGGCGAAGAAGCGTGGGTTCGAGCACAGGTCGAGCTTGTGATATGTGATACAGTGTATCGGTTTTTCCTGGCTGCCGGGCTGCTCATCGGGGCTGTCTCTCCGGGTTATCCGGCTTTCGTCCCCAGCAAAATTGTAAAATATATATAGGATAGTTATTGGGTGGTGCTGCACCGCGGCGACGCTCTTCCCCCAGGGGAAGCAGTCTGAATTTTCCGAAAGGGATAATAAAGTAGTAAAATAAAAATTAAAAAAAAATCAAAAAAACAAAAACAAAAAACAAAAACAAAAAACAAAAACAAAAACCGCCATTAACAACAACAACACGATCATGTTTTCACAAGGCCAGACAAGAAAAGCAACAGATGAAATTGTGTCTTTTACTAAAACGATCGGGCCATCTGGGCCTAAGATGATATGGGATTGGGAGGTGCACGTGTTTAAGAACACCCCCTTATGACCTCCTAACGACGCTGAGATGAAAAAAAAACCTGGCCTCAAAATGCCTATATAATTATTCCCTATTAGCCTAAGGCATCATGGTCACTCTTAAAAATGCTTCGAGCGTTGGACTTCTAATGCTCGGGTCGTGGGTTCGTATCCCGGCTTGGGCCAAATATTTGTGCTGGCTTTTTCATCGTTGCCCGGTCTTTGATATCACCCGTATGTGGTGGAAAAGGACGTTAAACGCCCAAACACCCACGCCACCCACCCTTCGATCTAGAAGCAGTTACTACCACGAACAGATCATTCACAGGCACGTACCTGACATGGGTTTAAACAAATTGAACGTCTCCGTTCCCCTCAGGCCTCACTGAAGTAATGCACGTCTGCTGTCTTTTTAGGCCAGAGAGCCAGTTCCCACAAATCCGCTTGCGTCACTTGTGCTCGACTTCTGTGCAAAAAGACCCAGCTTCACACCTTGACCTACATAACACATGCACCTTGACCTACATAACACAAAAGTCCGAAAATCGTGCTTTTTCATGACAACAAAAATCACTACAGACTAGCACACTCGCCAAACAGGGTTGTTACGAGGGTGAAATGTTTGGAGAGCTCGTTGTCTTACCGAGGATTACGATGACACACAGTCGAACACTCCTCACGTAGCGAGTTCTTATACTGACTGCGTAAAAGTCTCTTTCACTCACAAAAAGACTTGTGAGCGCGTAGAAAAGTTACAGCTGAAAAAAAAATAAAACACGAAACATGGCCCCTTACGCCTATGCAGCCCTTATCACGAGTGATCGTGCGTTGCTGGGTACATGTATGACTATATACAGGTGAGGAGGTGGACCAGCACATCGTGAATGGTGAAATCGCTACGCCTCACGACTACCCGTGGCAACTGTCTCTCCAGAGAAACGGTGGACACATCTGTGGAGCTGTCCTCATCTCCAACAGATTCGCCATCACCGCGGCTCACTGTGTCAGCCAGTCCTACTTGTGAGTTGGGTAAACTTTATCCGACACTCCAGCAACTCTTTGTTGTCGTCAGTTAAATGTATTCGCAGTTAGTAGTTAGTCGTGAAGTTATGCAAGCTTGACATAAACCTTCTCAGTGTTCTGAAGCATGAACAATATCAATTTAAAGAAAAAATGTATAAGTACATTTATTTATTTTATCTCATTCCATTACCTATTGATTTATCGGTTTATTCATTTATTTTCATCAGTACATTTTTTATTGTTTGTTTTATGGGGTTTTTTTTTCGTTTTCGTTTATTCATATGTTATATATTATCATTATGATTATCATTATTATCAGTATCAATATCATTTTCATTGTGTTCATTGTAAGGCATCCTGAGCTCACGCGAAATGGAGGGCGTCCCTTAAAAAAAACCCATAATTATTATTATTATTTCCTTGTTTCCAGGACCCAGTACAGGATCCAGTGTGGTGCCCACAACATTCAGGTCCCTGAAAGTACCAGACAGGGGGTGTCCCTCGAAAGGATTACCATTGTAAGTCAGAACTACCCGGCACGTCACCCACACATCCTCTGTTGTAATTTTCGCATTTGTTTGTTTTGTTTTACAATATTCACAACTCACAATGATTTTACAAAACAACAACAGCACAACAACAACAACAACAAAAACATCACACACACACACACACACACACACACACACACACACACACACACACACACCCCAAAACAAACCCCCCCCCCCAAAAAAAAAATCCCGAAATGATGTAAATAAATTCACGTATGTAAAGATGGATGCATGTACTGAAATAGCCGTGTATGTATGTAAGTACCAAAGTATGAATGTTTGTTCTATACATGTCAGAAATGCAGAAAAAAACCCACTAAAACAACAACAACAACAACAACAACAACACCTAAAAAAACCCGAATAAACCGAATAAGTAATAATACCAAAAATCCCGAAAAGCTTTGGCGACTCAATGTACCATAATTCTATGCACGATAAGTTAAATTTTAAACAGTCAAATACAAGCCAGTGGTATATATACAGCGATGCACTTGTGTCTTCTTTCACAGCACCCTCAGTACAACCCTAACGGCCAGCGCCCTGCTTTCCCTAACGATATCGCTGTGCTGAAATTGGCCTCGAACGTGATACTGACAAACGAGTGTCAGGTCGCCAACTTGGCCTCCGGCAGCAACACGTTCGGCGGACAGGCCGGCATGATCACCGGGTGGGGAAGACTCTCAGGTAACTGTCACCGGGTGGGGAAGACTCTCAGGTAAGTGTACCGGGTGGGGAAGACGCTCAGGTAAC
Organism: Batillaria attramentaria; assembly: GCA_018292915.2. Lineage (NCBI taxonomy): Eukaryota > Metazoa > Mollusca > Gastropoda > Batillariidae > Batillaria > Batillaria attramentaria. The sequence goes on along the minus strand of JACVVK020000180.1, from coordinate 127,927 downwards.
TGTCACCGGGTGGGGAAGACGCTCAGGTAACTGTCACCGGGTGGAGAAGACTCTCAGGTAACTATCACCGGGTGGGGAAGACGCTCAGGTAACTGTCACCGCGTGGGGAAGACGCTCAGGTAACTGTCACCGGGTGGAGAAGACTCTCAGGTAACTGTCACCGCGTGGGGAAGACGCTCAGGTAACTATCACCGCGTGGAGAAGACTCTCAGGTAATTGTCACCGGGTAGGGAAGGCGCTCAGGTAACTGTCGCCGCGTGGGGAAGACTCTCGGGTAACTGTCACCGCGGGGGGAAGACTCTCAGGTAACTGTCACCGGGTGGGGAAGACTCTCAGGTAACTGTCACCGGGTGGAGAAGACTCTAAGGTAACTATCACCGGGTGGAGAAGACCGGGTAACTGTCACCGCATGGAGAACTCTCGGGTA
>JACVVK020000180.1:87500-125000 GCA_018292915.2 Batillaria attramentaria | reverse complement strand
CAACAACAAGAAAAACAAACAAACAAGCAAACAAAAACACAAAAACGATCGGCCCGAATTAACGGTGCCATGTCCATACGAGAAAGAAAACTTCATAGCCTTCGCACCTGACCTCTCGCACTGGTGACTTAATTTAGCACTGTAGCTAGACCACCGACCGCCCCGTAGAGAAAAAATATTATTGGTTGTTCGGCTGGATAGATGCCGATACTTTTTTTTTTCTTGCGGGTTTTTTTTTTTTTTTTTTTGCTGCCCCAACTCTTTGCCAACTCCAGTAGTGTTCCTCCCAGGTAATGGGTAGAATCCACGGAGGGCTCGGAAGTTGGGGCAATTTTTATTATGCATGATGATGGAGATGAGGATGATAGTAAGTTGATGCAATGGAGGTCCATGTGGTTTGGGACTGCGGGACAGGGCCGCATTCCACGCTGCCTGTCATAAATATCCCGGCATTAACCAGGCCCGGGAACTATGTAATCATCCACATCATAAGACGTGTCATACCTAGGGAAGCACCCCCAAAGTCGCACCCGTGAAGTGGGTGAAGCTCGGCTGTGTGGCGACAAGCCTCCCCATTAGGCCCATAGCACACCCGCTCGGGGTAGGAGCCGACCTAGGTAGGAAAAATCCGGCTTGCCTCGGCTGGGAATCGAACCCGGGTCTCCCGGTCCGTGGTCCGAAGTGCTAACCACTACACTAGGAGGGGCCGGTGCCGATACTTTTTGTTTCATTTCCTCAGCTACCCTAGCGTGTACGTCAGAGTGAGCAACTACTACTCTTGGATCTGGAACACTGTGAATTCAATGTAGTAGCGACGAGCAACAACGTGGCAGTGACTGAACGGGGTGACAAGAAAAAGAGCGTAAGCTTAGCATTTCTGTCGTGTTGAAAACGCAAAGAAACAGTATGTGCATGTTTTCGTGTATGGTTCGCTATTAAACCTGTCACAAACAACAGACTTGTCACTGTGTGTGTGTGTGTGTGTGTGTGTGTGTGTGTGTGTGTGTGTGTGTGTGTGTGTGTGTGTGTGTGTGTGTTTGCGCGTGTGTGTCGGGTGACTGACATTGTTGAACGTTAAACTCAGTTCCGTAGGTTCGAATCCCCGCAGAGTAATGCAGATCCATCTGTTCAGCTGAGTGCAGAGAGAGAGAGAGAGAGAGAGAGAGAGAGTCATGTGTGACACACAATAGGGCATCGTCAGAAAATGTTCCATAACGTATTTTTTAAGACTGTTTGCACAGAAAATCATTGGTCTACATCACTCTCACACACACACACACACACACACACACACACACACACACACACACACACACACACACACACACACACACACACACACACAAGCCCCCAGGCGCAGAGAGAGAGAGAGAGAGGGGGGGGAGGGGGGGGGGGGGAGAGGGGGTAGAGAGAACCTCACTGTGGCATGTCCCAAGGGAAAAGAATCATATACGAAAATGCAATATATCACTGTACACTTGGGGATGAGAACATTTTAGCGAGTCATAACTTTGTCAGCTGCTGGTTCGTGGTTCATACAAAATTTATCGTCATACGGTGTTGTTTTTGTTTGTTTGTTTGTTTGTTTGTTTGTTTGTTTGTTTGTTTCCCGTTTGCTTAGTTTTGTTGTTGTTGTTGGCGGTGGTGGTAGTTGTGTTTTATTTGTTTGGCTGGTTGGTTGTTTTGTTCTTTTTTCTTCCTTTTTGTTGTTGTTTTTGTTGTTGTTTTGGGGGGGGGGGAGTGGTTTAAGGCGGGGGGAGGGGTAGCTTTTTGTTTTTGTTTGTTTTTTTAGGGGTTTTTGGTTGTTATGTTTTTGTTTTGTTTTGTTTTTATTTTATTTATTTATTTATTTATTTTTTGGGGGGGGGGGTGAGGGTGAAGTTTGTTATGGTTCTGTGTATAGTTCAGTGCGGATTACCCGTTTTTCTAATGGAGAGGGGAGGGAGGGGTAAGGAAGGGGCTAAAAAGAATACCTGAATACCTTGGTACCTTGAGGGCGGGGGGGGGGGGGGGGGTAGCTTGTATTTTTGTGCGTTTCTGTTTTTGCTGTTTTTAGTACTATAAACTTAAATCTATCGGTAAGAAGCTAGGGCTTGGGGAGATGTTATTTATAGATTAGCGCGGATTACCATCGTCTTGAATGGAAGGGGAAGGGGTGGGGGGGGGGTAAAAAGAATGATAGAAGGATGGAGTTTCGAAATTGTAAATGGTTCAGATAAACGTTTAGTTGTTGTTGTTGTTGTTGTTGTTGTCTTTGCTGCTGCTGCTGTTGTTGTTGTTAGGGGGGGGGGGCTGGGTGGTAGAAAGGATTGTAGAGAAGTTTTCAAAGTGCGTAGAATTATTCGTGCGCTGCCACGATATACCCCCTCGACTAACACCCCCCCCCATCCCCCACTCCCTACACACATCACCCTCCCGCACCCCTCCCTTTATTGCCGCCAGAACATATCATACTGCGCGTCAGCTTGAAAAATGGAACAAATCCCGAGCTGCATTAATATGCACAAAATGTCAAAACGCTCTTTAGTCTTGTCTGTCAAGTTTTGTCTAAATTCATATAATATTCATCGCACGCATAGGTTAGATCATTGTGTCGACTCGTCCATGCGGAATAACGTCATAGTCGTGGTGAGACCAGCGTTCTAATGGGTACTCTCCGAAACACAGTTATCTGTACACTTAATTCAGAGAGAGAGAGAGAGAGAGAGAGAGAGAGCAAACACAGACACAGACACACACACAGACACACACACACAAACGCACACGCACGCGCACGCACGCACGCACGCACACACACACACACACACACACACACACACACACACACACACACACACACACACACACACACACACACACACACACACACACACACACACACACGTGCACTCGTCCATGTACATACAGAAAGGAACTAGAAACGAAAAGAAAAAAAAATCTCGAGGGGAGAAAAAGCAAACTTGAAGAGGAGATAAACAAGAAATGTTTTTAAAATGTGTTCAACGTGTTTTAGAAAATGACCAACCCCCCCTCCACCCCCCCCCCCCCCCAAAAAAAAAACAACAACAAACAAACAAAAAAACCAAAAAAAAACCAACAAACAAAAATAAAAAATAAAAAAAACCCATCAACACAGAGAGGGATTTAACATGCAAAGTGTCGAATGTCGCTCAGCTACTTCTTGAACACACACACACCACACACACACACACACACACACACACACACACACACACACACACACACACGCGTTGCACCCAGATCGTCACACGCTTTTCACACGACTCACTATCGCTGCCTTCCGAAATACATCCACACTCCGCTATAGTTATCACTATCCCACAAGCCTTGCTTTGTTAGCCGCAGAAAACGGCTTGGTGGCCGTTCATTGGACGATCATAGTGTGACGTCACTATCTGAGCAGATCGATGGTTGCTCATTTTCTATGTCAGCTCTACCTCCCTGCAGGACTCTCCTGCGAATTGCATTAACATTTCATGTTAACAGAGAGTTTGCAGAACCCTACTTCGATATCCATGAAACATTTGGACAAACTGATCCCGTCCGTGAAACATATGCTGAATACCAGTCACGTTTCCAACAGTTAGTAACGACAGTGAGTCAAGATAAAGACGAAACACAAAGTTCAGCTTGCTCAGTCCGTACCTGACTGAACGGTCAATTTGATTACTGTCCAACTCCAAATACCGAAAACAAAAAGAAAACAATGGATGTGACCTAGGACAAAATGTGAGGGACTGCTGTGAAGCCGCCTCCCCCCTCCCCCCCCCCCCCCCCCCCCCCCTCGCTGTTGAACAACTACGGTGCATCATGATTACGAAAAGACAAGTCGCGTTCTTCTTTGTGTTCTTCTTTTGTGTCACCTCAAACTCAAAGACTGGGAGACGTCATTCGGATGAGGAAGAGGACGCACAAGAGAGCCTCGTTGCGAGTACAGAAAAGACGGACTCACAGCAAATTTCCAAGACAGTGGAATTTCAGAGCCGCAAAACAGACAATGTAGCTGTACCAGATACACTGGGAAATAGAGGTGAAGTCCTTTTTTCAGAACTTACAGTGTCAAGGGAAGACTATGCTCCACCATCAAGACGTCATGCTGTCAGCGGAGCAACATATAGTAAACCAGCCAACAGCGAAAGAAGAATGACAACCGGAGATGGCCTGACGATGATGCCAGAATCATCAGTTATTTCTGAGCTGCCTGGCCTGAAGAAACCAAGAGAAGCCCGTTCATTTGCACCCAGTGGAAGGCATGGAAGGCGTGGGCATGGAAGGCATGGAAGGAGTGGAAGGCATAAGCGTTCGATACGTATGTTATGTTCTTAATATTTCGTCATCTTATTTTAATGCTTGAGTTTGCTTAAATGTATCGACGGCTGTTCGAAAACAAGACATTTGTGAGCCGTTCTCGCGAAAGGGACCATAAGTCGCGCTAGGCCGAACGCCGCTACAGGCGAAAAGAGTGCCGGGGGTCAGTATGACCGCCTTGTGAGTAGCCAACTTCAACTGCTGATATCTCTGTCAATTTTAGTAGTACAGCTTTCATTCTTATATTGGATTAAACTGCATAACCATTAAATTGCAGTGATATGCATATCTCAAAATTGATAATTTTCGACTTATGGTCCCTTTTGTGAGAACGGGTCACATTTTACTTTACACGTATAACGCCGCTGCCTGCGAAAGTGATTTTCAGTTGAATTCAGTTTCATTAAAGGGTACGGCAAGTCAAGAGCACTATTGGGTTTAAATGACAGATATTGAGGTCCTTAGCTGTTAGACAGCAAAAGTTTTCGTGAACAAAGTACCATTTACTCAAAAAAGCGCCGAAAACACCCTCTGCTTTCGGTTCCTGGGATGCGCCATGTTGCCGCACTCTTTCACGAATGAGACGGGAAAGGTGCTGACGGTGACGTCACTCCCCCACCACTGTCGGCAGTGCCAGCTTTGAGCGGGTTGTTCCAGAGTATTATTTTGTGTTCGAGGTGCCACAGTGCAAAGCGTTTGGTTGTTTCAGCAAACAGGGCATGTGTAAGAATGCAGATGGAAGCCACAAAAGCTTTTATGAATTTCCGAATTTAAACAAATCAAAGAAAAAACGGAGGTTAGTATGTGCGAAATGGTTGGAGACCTTGAAGAACGATCGCTTGCCCCGCCGAGTGCAGGAATACGCCAATCGAGACTGACCTCGTTTGTGAAGATCATTTTACCCCGGATTGTTTCATTGGCGCTTATGCGAACGATGTTGCTGCTTCTCTTGTCAAACACGCATCAATCGGCTCTTCCCCATCGTCCGCACTGTTTTCTGCCCGACCCCTTACTGAGCTCTTCCTCAGAATATTCAGACTCGAAATTATAAAGAACTATCCCCAAATCCATTCTAGCTTTCAGGAAATAAGCAGAGTGTGTTTGCGAGCCAGAAATAGCACGCCTAAAACGTGTAGCAGGCACACCTGCACGCACAGAGAGTGTGCCAGCTTAGTGTCGTCTGCTGCTGAGTGGTGCAGTGATGTCACTGCTAGGTTCAACATGGCAGCCTCCATGCCATCGCATTTCGGCTGCCGTTTGGTGTGATAAATGCTGAATGGTGTATTCATGTTCAAATCTTTTGGGCTGCAGCCGTCTAGGACATCACTATCTATCTCATAAACCCAACAATGCACTTGACTTGCCTTACCCTTTAAGTTCATTTCAAATCTGTTTTGTTCATGCCATGCGCCCGCCACAGAGCAGGTATGCATGCATTAGCCGTAAGATTACTATCACTATATGCTATTAGCATTTTTCGAGATCAGTTATTCTGATTCTGAATTTGTGAAACGACATAAGATTTTGTTCAGGAGCTTTAGGAAGCTAGGAAGCAGATACTACTATCATAACTGCTACTGATGAAACTCTTTCTCTCTCTCTCTCTCTCTCTCTCTCTTCCTTTAGAAAGTTTATACTTTTGCTTGTCTTTTAAGTTTTCTTTTGTTGTTTTTCATGTGGTTTCCATAGTAATGGAAACAACATCATAGGACGGGCTAACTTTTCCATGTTCATAGGCAAACCTCTGTGTTACAAGCGCACGTCACTGCTGATCTCCCGCAGAGACGATTTTGCAACTGTAACTCTAACAATGACGTAAGAAAGCGTGCGTCATCGATGCTGACGTGTATGGTGCAGCGAACGCACTTCTCCGCCTCAGTGAGTGCCGTCCGTGTGTATGTGTGTGTGTGTGTGTGTGTGTGTGTGTGTGTGTGTGTGTGTGTGTGTGTGTGTGTCCGAAAATACTCAATCGACTGGCTTCAAATATGGGCTCTCCAAATATCCTAAGATAGAGCGACCGACCTATAGTTGTAATTGCTTTGATGATTTGGAAGTTATCACCCTTATGAGAAAAGTTGGTTGTCTCGCGTTTACAGGCGTAATATTTATTTAAATCACTCGGGGTTTTTTATGGTGGTGGTGGGGTGGGAGGGTGGGGGGTAGATAGTTTGAACACTTATTCTGAACAGTCACATATTGGAGGTAGTCGCTCTTATAGTTTTCATGTAAATCGTACCTCAGTTTACATCGCAGGTGAACCCAGTTCAGATGCCTGTATCTCCGAAAATACTCGGGGAGCCGGGGTGGTCGAATGGTAGAGCGTTGGACTTCTAATGCTCGGGTCGTGAGTTCGATCTTGCCTGGGGCCAAATATTTGTGCTGGCTTTGATATCACCCTATATGGTGGAAAAGGACGTTAAACCCCCAAACACCCACCCACCCGAAAATACTCAAGCGATCGATTTCAAATTGGGGTTTCTTAATGAATCAAGATCTTTAAATAGAGGGCCCGATCCAGGCCACGATTGCACACATAATAATAATAATAATAATAAGGACGACTTATAAGGCGCCTATACATGAAATAAAACAGGCTCTGAGCGCCGTACATCATAAATACATACACCACTTTTATACACAGGGAACATTCAAAGTTAAACAATAACTCACAACAAGCAGACTGACACGGTGTGGACGGGCAGAGTAAATCAGTAATCAGTTTTAGATAAGTGGGTTTTGAGGCAGCGTTTGAAGCTGGCATTGGACTCTGTGTGTCTAAGCGGTTTAGGAAGTTGGTTCCAAAGAGCTGGAGCCTGAAAGGAAAAGGATCTCTGACCATATGTTTTAGTTCTTACTGAGGGGGTGCTCAGAACTTTGGTGTCAGAGGAGCTACGTAACTGCCTGGAAGGGGTGTAACAATGAAGGAGTTCAGAAACGTAGGAAGGACCAGTGTCAGAGAGAGATACATGACAAATGGACACACATGATTTGCGAGCTATCGCCTTTTTCGGAAAAGTTGGATTTTTGGCTTTTAAAGGCGTAAATTGTAACTAAATCACTCCATTTTTTAAAAATAGATTGCATAAATACGGACTCTAAACGGAGTGAAGTTGGGAGGTAGTCGCTTTTATACATTTTGACGTAAACCGTACCTCATCAAAGCAGGGCTGCTTATATATACTAAACAGGTCAGATCTAGAACATTCCTCAACTTACTAGCAAGTTCGAAATCTTTCCAAGGTGACGTCATCTACTAATGTTACTGCACCAGCATGTTCTGGGATGGTCTAGAAATTTCCATCGGAATGCAGTGGCTTTTCGCGATCTCCACAACACGTGGAAAGCGGGAATTTCTGTACTGGGTTTCGTTTTTGCCACTGACAAACACTCAGAAGCATAATAGAGTGAGAGCACATCACAGAGGTCTCAATGAAGCACATGAATGCAGACACGCAGAGAGAGAGAGAGAGAGAGAGAGAGAGAGAGAGAGAGAGTGTGTGTGTGTGTGTGTGTGTGTGTGTGTGTGTGTGTGTGTGTGTGTGTGTGTGTGTGTGTGCGTGCGAGCTCGCCCGCGCGCATATATACATGCGGACAAGCGCGCGTCTATGAGAGAGGGAGAGAGAGTGGGTGTTTCTCTTCTCCGATACCAGTACTTAACCAATCGTCTGCCAGTCAGGCCTGCGGAAAGTAACTCTGTCAAAGGGAAACGACTTTGTTACAAGAATTCATTTACCCATGTAGAACCTCGCCTACGTCAAAAAGTTAGTGACGTCAACCAGCTAGGCGACCTAACACGCCCTCATGTGTTTGGGGTTTGCGAGCGCAAAGAGGCATGGGAAGGGTATGTCAGAGAGCTTGCGAATGTGTGCGACCACGACTGTGACAACAGCAGGTCACTGAATGGAAACAACATATCGGGCTGATGGCCATCTTTTATCAGTATCCTTAAATGTAGAATAGCTGGACAGCCTGCAAGATAGGCAGCAATGCCTAAAAAAGTAATGGTCTATGCTGAATAAAAAAAAAAAGTTTCATCATCATCATCATCATCATCATCATCATCTCACACACACACACACACACACACACACACACACACACACACACACACACACACACACACACACACACACACGCGCGCGCGCGCGCGTACGTGCCTTTGGACATCCGCGCATAAGTGGAAATGTGAAAATCGGCTTATACAAGTTTTCCACGGCCATCGCCCCATTATGCATTATACGTGGTATGAACATACATACATACACATATATGCATACATACATATACATAATTATGCACACATACAAACACGCATACATACACGTATATACATACTTGTAGGTTACAGTAATACAGTATGTGCCTTTTACTAGGTAATACACCAGTTCAAACTTTCAACCACAGGCCTTTTGACATGTGTGGACTATCTATTGCTACCTATTCACCAGCGACACCTGCCCGAACCTCTAGTGCTTTGTAGATGAACCAAGACATCTGTCTTGGCTGACAGCTGTTTTGCGCTTTCATCATTTCCGTGAAGGCAAGTTTTTGATGTGTAATTTGTATGTTTTTTGTTTTTTTCTACCGGTCCGGTCTGATCTGGTCATACCCTGGGCACCTAAACAAAACGTGCACGTCGATCCTCATGTGACTTGGGACATAATCAAAGCCTGCCCGGTTCCAGGTTTGAATCATTCCTTCTATACCTATATTTATGTCCTGTTATTTAACTAATTCCAAGTCTAAATTTTCCAAAAGCGCCCTTATAGCATTTTATCTGTATTTGCTCTAAGTATTTTTCAGGTTATAAAGCGGACTTAAAAGGGGTGGGGTGGGGTGGCGGGAGGGGTGTGTGTGTGTGTGTGGGGGGGGGGGGAGTAATACACGTTGCAGCTGCACTCTCTCTCTCTCTCTCTCACACACACACACACACACACACACACACACACACGCGCGCGCGCATGTGTGGACTATCTATTGCTACCTATTCACCAGCGACACCTGCCCGAACCTCTAGTGCTTTGTAGATGAACCAAGACATATGTCTTGGCTGACAGCCGTTTTGCGCTTTCATAACTTCCGTAAAGGCAAGTTTTTGATGTGTAATTTGTATGTTTTTTTGTTTTGTTTTTTTGTTTGTTTTTTTTTACCGGTCCGGTCTGATCTGGTCATACCCTGGGCACCTAAACAAAACGTGCACGTCGATCCTCATGTGATATGGGACATAAAATCAAAGGCTTCTATCCAGGTTTGGATCATTCCTCTATACCTATATTTATGTGCTGTTTTTAACTAATTCCTAACTAACAGGTTCTAAAGCGGACTTAAAAGTCCTGTAAACGTCGTAACGATGTGATACAGTCAGGTTTGCATGCCACCTTTTCGCATACGTCAATAAGGCTTTGTCGTAGTTCGCACAGGAACCCATTTTCGTTTACTACGCCTTGTTCTAGCCATACAAAACCAAATCCAAGTACTCTAGTCTATACAGGATGTAGTATACGAACTACAGCCTTAAAGCCGGCTGATGTAATCACCACCCCATAATTATTCCTGCGCACACACACACACACACACGCGCGTACACGTACGTACGTGCGTTTGGACATCCGCGCATAGGTGGAAATGTGGAAATCGGCTTATACAAGTTTTCCACGGCCATCGCCCCATTATGCATTATAAGTGGTATGAACATACATACATACATACATATAGGTATAATTATGTGCATACACATATATGCATACATACATATACATAATTATGCACACATACAAACACGCATACATACACGTATATACATACTTGTAGGTTACAGTAATACACTATGTGTTAGCTTTTTACTAGGTACACCAGTTCTAACTTTCAACCACAGGCCTTTTGACATTTGTGGACTATCTATTGCTACCTATTCACCAGCGACACCTGCCCGAACCTCTAGTGCTTTGTAGATGAACCAAGACATCTGTCTTGGCTGACAGCCGTTTTGCGCTTTCATCATTTCCGTGAAGGCAAGTTTTTGATGTGTAATTTGTATGTTTTTTGTTTTTTTCTACCGGTCCGGTCTGATCTGGTCATACCCTGGGCACCTAAACAAAACGTGCACGTCGATCCTCATGTGATTTGGGACATAAAATCAAAGGCTACTTTCCAGGTTTGGATCATTCCTCTATACCTATATTTATGTGCTGTTATTTAACTAATTCCAAGTCTAAATTTTACAAAAGGGCCCCTAAAGCATTTTATCTGTATATGTTCTAGGTATTTTTCAGGTTCTAAAGCGAACTTTAAAGTCCCGTAAACGTCGTAACGATGTGATACAGTCAGGTTTGCATGCCACCTTTTCGCATACGTCAATAAGGCTTTGTCGTAGTTCGCACAGGAACCCATTTTCGTTTACTACGCCTTGTTCTAGCCATACAAAACCAAATCCAAGTACTCTAGTCTATACAGGATGTAGTATACGAACTACAGTCTTAAAGCCGGCTGATGTAATCACCACCCCATAATTATTCCTGCGCGCGCACACACACACACACACACGCGTACACGTACGTACGTGCGTTTGGACATCCGCGCATAGGTGGAAATGTGAAAATCGGCTTATACAAGTTTTCCACGGCCATCGCCCCATTATGCATTATACGTGATATGAACATACATACATACATACATACATACATACATACATACATACATACATACATATAGGTATAATGTACATACACATATATGCATACATACATATACATAATTATGCACACATACATACACGCATACATACACGTATATACATAATTGTAGGTTACAGTAATACACTATGTGTTAGCTTTTTACTAGGTAATACACCAGTTCAAACTTTCAACCACAGGCCTTTTGACATGTGTGGACTATCTATTGCTACCTATTCACCAGCGACACCTGCCCGAACCTCTAGTGCTTTGTAGATGAACCAAGACATCTGTCTTAGCTGACAGCCGTTTTGCGCTGTCATCATTTCCGTGAAGGCACGTTTTTGATGTGTAATTTGTATGTTTTTTGTTTTTTTCTACCGGTCCGGTCTGATCTGGTCATACCCTGGGCACCTAAACAAAACGTGCACGTCGATCCTCATGTGATTTGGGACATAAAATCAAAGGCTTCAACAGCCGTTTTCCAGGTTTGGATCATTCCTCTATACCTATATTTATGTGCTGTTATTTAACTAATTCCAAGTCTAAATTTTACAAAAGGGCCCCTAAAGCATTTTATCTGTATTTGTTCTAGGTATTTTTCAGGTTCTAAAGCGGACTTAAAAGTCCTGTAAACGTCGTAACGATGTGATACAGTCAGGTTTGCATGCCACGTCTTTTCGCATACGTCAATAAGGCTTTGTCGTAGTTCGCACAGGAACCCATGTTCGTTTACTACGCCTTGTTCTAGCCATACAAAACCAAATCCAAGTACTCTAGTCTATACAGGATGTAGTATACGAACTACAGCCTTAAAGCCGGCTGATGTAATCACCACCCCATAATTATTCCTGCGCGCACACACACACACACACACGCGCGTACACGTACGTACGTGCGTTTGGACATCCGCGCATAGGTGGAAATGTGGAAATCGGCTTATACAAGTTTTCCACGGCCATCGCCCCATTATGCATTATAAGTGGTATGAACATACATACATACATAAATATAGGTATAATTATGTGCATACACATATATGCATACATACATATACATAATTATGCACACATACATACACGCATACATACACGTATATACATAATTGTAGGTTACAGTAATACACTATGTGTTAGCTTTTTACTAGGTACACCAGTTCTAACTTTCAACCACAGGCCTTTTGACATTTGTGGACTATCTATTGCTACCTATTCACCAGCGACACCTGCCCGAACCTCTAGTGCTTTGTAGATGAACCAAGACATATGTCTTGGCTGACAGCCGTTTTGCGCTTTCATCATTTCCGTGAAGGCAAGTTTTTTATGTGTAATTTGTATGTTTGTTGGTTGTTGTTGTTTTTTTGTTTTTTTACCGGTCCGGTCTGATCTGGTCATACCCTGGGCACCTAATCAAAACGTGCACGTCGATCCTCATGTGATTTGGGACATAAAATCAAAGGCGGCAATCCAGGTTTGGATCATTCCTCTATACCTAAATTTATGTGCTGTTATTTAACTAATTCCAAGTCTAAATTTTACAAAAGGGCCCCTAAAGCATTTTATCTGTATATGTTCTAGGTATTTTTCAGGTTCTAAAGCGGACTTAAAAGTCCTGTAAACGTCGTAACGATGTGATACAGTCAGGTTTGCATGCCACCTTTTCGCATACGTCAATAAGGCTTTGTCGTAGTTCGCACAGGAATCCATTTTCGTTTACTACGCCTTGTTCTAGCCATACAAAACCAAATCCAAGTACTCTAGTCTATACAGGATGTAGTATACGAACTACAGCCTTAAAGCCGGCTGATGTAAACAGCACCCCATAATTATTCCTGCGCGCGCACACACACACACACACACGCGTACACGTACGTACGTGCGTTTGGACATCCGCGCATAGGTGGAAATGTGGAAATCGGCTTATACAAGTTTTCCACGGCCATCGTCCCATTATGCATTATTATACGTGATACATACATACATACATACATACATACATACATACATACATACATACATACATACATACATACATACATATAACATACATATAGGTATAATTATGTGCATACACATAATTATATGCATACATACATATACATAATTATGCACACATACAAACACGCATACATACACGTATATACATACTTGTAGGTTACAGTAATACAGTATGTGTTAGCTTTTTACTAGGTACACCAGTTCTAACTTTCAACCACAGGCCTTTTGACATTTGTGGACTATCTATTGCTACCTATTCACCAGCGACACCTGCCCGAACCTCTAGTGCTTTGTAGATGAACCAAGACATCTGTCTTGGCTGACAGCCGTTTTGCGCTGTCATCATTTCCGTGAAGGCACGTTTTTGATGTGTAATTTGTATGTTTTTTGTTTTTTTCTACCGGTCCGGTCTGATCTGGTCATACCCTGGGCACCTAATCAAAACGTGCACGTCGATCCTCATGTGATTTGGGACATAAAATCAAAGGCATCTATCCAGGTTTGGATCATTCCTCTATACCTATATTTATGTGCTGTTTTTAACTAATTCCTAACTAACAGGTTCTAAAGCGGACTTAAAAGTCCTGTAAACGTCGTAACGATGTGATACAGTCAGGTTTGCATGCCACGTCTTTTCGCATACGTCAATAAGGCTTTGTCGTAGTTCGCACAGGAATCCATTTTCGTTTACTACGCCTTGTTCTAGCCATACAAAACCAAATCCAAGTACTCTAGTCTATACAGGATGTAGTATACGAACTACAGCCTTAAAGCCGGCTGATGTAAACAGCACCCCATAATTATTCCTGTTGTGAAAAAAACCCTGTGTAGCTGTGGTAGACGCCGTTCTGAATAATGTCTGTCTGGTATCAGTTTTCAGAGTGAAAATGAAAACAAAACTATTATATGTTGATTTTAGGGGGTAGCTAGGGTAGTAGTTCGAAGGAGTTTTCCACGGCCACCGTCCCATTATGCATTATTATACGTGATACATACATACATACATACATACATACATACATACATATAGGTATAATGTACATACACATGTATGCATACATATGTACACATACATACACGTATACATACACGTATATACACAATTGTAGGTTCAATCATTTCCGTAAAGGCAATTTTTTATGTGTGTGTTTTTTTTTTTTTTTTGTTTTTTTTTTTGACCGGTCCGGTCTGATCTGGTCATACCCTGGGCACCTAAACAAAACGTGCACGTCGATCCTCATGTGATTTGGGACATAAAATCAAAGGCAACCCCTACAGGCGTTGTCAAGGTTTGGATCATTCCTCTATACCTATATTTATGTGCTGTTATTTAACTAATTCCAAGTCTAAATTTTACAAAAGGGCCCCTAAAGCATTTTATCTGTATTTGTTCTAGGTATTTTTCAGGTTCTAAAGCGGACTTAAAAGTCCTGTAAACGTCGTAACGATGTGATACAGTCAGGTTTGCATGCCACGTCTTTTCGCATACGTCAATAAGGCTTTGTCGTAGTTCGCACAGGAACCCATGTTCGTTTACTACGCCTTGTTCTAGCCATACAAAACCAAATCCAAGTACTCTAGTCTATACAGGATGTAGTATACGAACTACAGCCTTAAAGCCGGCTGATGTAAACAGCACCCCATAATTATTCCTGTTGTGAACAAACCCTGTGTAGCTGTGGTAGACGCCGTTCTGAATAATGTCTGTCTGGTATCAGTTTTCAGAGTGAAAATGAAAACAAAACTATTATATGCTGATTTTAGGGGGTAGCTAGGGTAGTAGTTCGAAGGAGATGAAAGAGAAACGTTCGACCCTTTTCTGGCGCCTCCCTCGAAGTATACATACCATTAAACCCCCGGAAACATAATTGTCTGTAATAGAGTGTCTCCACTGTGTCTCCGACAGATTACACGCCAGTCGTAAATTTGGTAAGTATTGTATGTTTACTAGTACTGTGATTTAGCTAGCCTTACTGTTCAATTGCGCGCTTAGTTAAGATAAGATAAGATAAGATAAGAGTACTTTCTTGATCTCTCGTGCGGAAATGACATTATCTGCTCAAACGTACAGTGACAATACGATACATTGAAATTCTGCACACACACACACACACACACACACACACACACACACACACACACACACACACACACAGAGCACTTAGGCTACTGCGGCGGAGAAGTGCGTTCAGGAGCACCATGCCCGCCAGTTACAATGTCGCCATTGCCAGAGTTAGACTTTGATCATTGTCTCTGCCAACAATGCAAGCGACGTGCCTTTGTGCGACAAAAAGTTGACTCTGAACGAAGAAAAATCAACCCGGCTTATAATATTGTTTCCATTACTATGGATCTATAAACAGCATCTGATGGCTTCTTCGGTGGTGGGGATTGAACAAGAATGGAACGGCGCAGCGACAGAACGTGGACTGTTTTTAACACCGTTTATTTCCCAAAATTCTGTTCATTTGGGCTGTAGGACCTCGTAGAAACACAAAATCCGCTACGCTAAAGCGGATCTAGAATCTTAGGAGAGAGAGGGATGACGTCAATTTCGTGAACTAAACATTTGACGTCAGCCTCACGCAGGTCAACTGAGGACGCTTGTTCATGTCAGTCCTGTGATTTCCCTGTTGGTGTTGTGACTTCCCCGACTGTATTAATTTTTACATAATTATGATGTAGAGGGCTGGTGAAATGTGGGAGGCAATGACGATATTTACAGATTTTGTCTGTGGAATAGCCTAAATATTTGACATCAGCCTCACACTGGTAGTCTGACAGAGGGTGCTTGTTCATGTCTTGTGATTTCCCTGTTGCTTTTGTGGCTTCCATGACTGAATTAACTTTTACATAAAATCTGGAAGATCTAGAGGGCTGGTGAAACGTGGACTTGAATACCTTGGATTGTACTTACGAAATCGGAAAACTTCAAGTCTTTTGACCTGTGCTTTTTGCAGAAACTTCAGTTGAAAAAAAAAATGTTTATCTAAAGGCTCTGTTATTCTTAATTGTAAAGCTATAATAGTGCAGCAGTTCCTGTCATAATTATGTGCAGTTGTTACACGTGACAAAAATGCCGGGAAGATGAGTAATTTGAAAGAGTCTTTTGATAGATATTTGGCTGTATATGCAAACCACCTCGGAAATATATCTTTTTATTCGAAATCCGTCAGAGCTGTGCTACGAATACAGTCAGTCTAACTGGATCAACTTTCAAAGGGCAGAATATGAAGACATTTGACTTTTTTTTTTTCGTAAAATACGTAACATGACATAAGGTAACATGATTTCTTCAAACAGGCGATAATTCTTCACAAAAAAAAAAAAAAAAAAAATCTGCCTTGAGAAAAATCGTGAAAGGTATGTCTGGAAAGTATGACTGCCCATTTCATCTCAAAGTAAAAGCTCCCCCCCCCTCCCCCACACGCACACCCCTTGCCCCTCCTCCGCCACCAGCCCCCCCTCCCCCCAACGAGGTGGTTTAGGAGATAGCCATGGTTCCATCCGTCCACACACACACACACACACACACACACACACACACACACACACACACACACACACACACACACACACAACCCCCGCTAAAAAGAACGCAGCAGCATGGTGTCACGTAAGATGCAGGCTTTAAAAAAAATCGCCTCAAGCCTTGAACTTCTTCCTTTTGTCTTTTTCTTAACTGTGTCTAAATTCGTAAACAAATGCCAGGAAAAGTTTGACAGAAAACACGAATGATTTTTCAAGTTGTTATAATGTACAGCTTGTCACATTTTGACTTCTTTTCAAACACAAAAAGCCAGAAACGGAAATCTGCATTTTAGAAAGTTGAAACTTTTTTCCCAATCCTCTCCTTTTTTGTGTGTATTTGACAAGATTTAGAACGTGTCTTCAAAATTAGAAGCATTTCAGTCGTTGCTATATTGTCAACAATTGTAAACATTTCACATTTTGGGCAATTTCACGATTCACTGTAAACATGCCGAAAGTTTTATAACCATGGACATTATTGGAACCGCCTTTACCTTCATTAGAATTGTCTCTGCTGTTTCCAAATTTGAGGTACATTCAAGCTGTGGTTTCGAAATTGGAATCATTTAAAGCGCTTTTTTTGTAATTTGCGGGCTGAATAATTCATACGCTGGTTGACGCACTTCCATTTTCATTCTGTTTTTGGTCCTTCCAGTAATTGTGAGCACGGAGCGTGATTACTGAATGTGTGTGTCCCTTGGATGATTTTCAAGAGACTGCCGAAAACCCGTTTTCTTCACATTTTCTGCACTTCGCATACAATGCACTTTAAAACGGTTTACACCACTCGCCAGTACAAACTTTCAGTGAGTTAACAATGAGTGCTTTAGGTCCGAAAATAGTAAAGATGGAAGAAAAATGAGGTGACGTTGACTGCATTTGGAAAGACAACGCAAAGAACAGCAAAACAATACACCAAACTCTACCTGGAAACGTATAAACAAGACATATAGCCACCAACATCGCCACAAAACGCCGCCAAGGAGACGAGTCGAGCACACGAGACTGAACCTAGCAGACATAAAGCACAGCACAATTTTACAAGGCAACACACGAGCAGACGAACTACTGTTTTTCTGCCTACCGTGAAGAAAATAGGAAGATATGGCCTTCACGATGTGTACCACCGCCGGGGGCTCGGTAGCTACTCGAACAATCGAACCATCTCGGGGTTAGTCTTTCGCCGTAAACCACTCGAACTAATCATGAATGTAAGCTCTCTTTATACCACTCTACCACTGTTATAGATCATGGTTTAAAAATCCGTCATTCACTACGCGTGGTTTGACATTATACCAGTAACAATCACACATGAATTAACAATTACATAAAAAGTGCACGTGTACCACTCCTGGCAATGTTCTAGCAGTGCGTTCTGGCTAAATCGTGAAATTGTTAATCTTTTGCTGCGTTTATGCATGATCGGTCTGTTTGTAACAATTGTAAGCCTAGTTCCAGTTCTCTGCTCTGACGGAAATCGAAATCAACAAACCCGTGTAGTGTATTTTCACCTCATTTTGAACACTCTATGTATCCCTAGAACCAAGAATGCTAGAACCTTAATTAATTCTTGAGATGTGCTCAGAATGATTACTTCTACCGGCTGCCGGTACCTACCGTAAGAATCTAGGCTGGGGCCAAATACTTGTCCTGGCCTCTTTCTCGTTGTCCCGTCTTTGATATTACCCTTATGTGGTGGAAAAGGGCGTTAAAGTCCCTAACACCCATTTACCCGCCCACCTTCCGTAAGCTTCAAGCGACAGTGACGTCAAAGATAATAACCCTCAAAAAATGACGTGTACTCTTACAATTGCGTAAGAAAGTAAGAAACATTCTTACAAAAGTGTCTGTGAGGGGTACAAAAAAGATAAAATGTCTATTTCCGCTTTTTTCCGCTTTTTTGTTTTATGCCGAGATAAAACCCGACCGTCATGACGTGCATTAGGAGACTAGGCCAGAATCAACTTTCTCTCTTCGACAGATAAAAAGTTATCGCTGAAAATTTACTACCGTATATATATTGATCAGGAAAGAAGAAAGATTTTTGCCGAGAAAGATTTTATATACCAAGAAAGATTTTATTGCCGGGGTTGAGCCCAAGGGGCTTTTAAAGCCATGATACGATCAAAATTACATCACCACGGGTGGCTTGTCAGTATGTACATATATTATTATCAACATCGCCCTCACTACACATTTCTCACACACACTACAATATGAGTTGACAGGCATGAGCGAAGAAAGTCACAAATCAAAAAAATGAGAATATTACTGCTATAAAGTATGACAGTATCTGTAGTTGTACTTTGTTCTTTTTATTCATTGAACTGTGCACTTTCATGGCATGAGGTTGGGCGTCGTAATATTTTGGTAATAAGCTTCTGCGGCTTTCCTTTATTAGCGGGTGTGACAAAATCTTTTGCATTCCGTGATATTTCCATATTTGTATTATCAAGTTTGTTATCACTTTTTTCTACCAAATACACATTACTGATATCTTTTTTTTTCAGCCGCGCTGTGAGACAAGAGACGAAAGTCGTGAGTAGTTCCCTTCCCCCAACCTCCTCTCTCTCCCTCAAATGTTTGTCCTGATCTGGTTCTCGTTGCCCCGTCTTTGACATCACCCATACATAACTGAAAGGGGCGTTAAACTCCCAAACACCCATTCACCCGTTCTCCCCACCGTCCTACTCTCACTGCTCCCAAGGTCCTAATGATGTATTTTTTTTATTGTTGACAGAATTTATTAAAGTTTATTGCCATGGACTGTCCGCAGTGGGCAGGAGTTCAGCCATTGGGCTCCATTCCTGCAATGACCACCTTAATTTCAAGAGTTAACACAGGCAGTCCTGCTGCTTTGGGGAGAACAAAACTTTTTTTAAAAATTATTGGATACTTTAATTTAGTGCTGCGTGCTATGTCTAAATATTGTCGACAACACGTCTTGTGCAGGGCAACTCATCTGTTCTCGGGACTGCTTTCGTTGTCGCAGCGGGACATGCATCCACAAATCCAGTACGTGTGGCACGCAGGATGATTGTGGGTACAAATCTGATGAAGACGGTTGTCGTAAGTACCTCTCTCTCTCTCTCTAAATGCTCGGGTCTTGATTTCGAATCCCGGCTGGGGCCAAACATTTGTACCGGCCCTTTTTCTCGTTGACCCGACTTTGATAGAACCCAAACGTGGTGGAAAAGGACGTTAAATTCCCTACCACCCACCCATCCCCACCTCTCTCTCTCTCTCTCGCGCGCGCGCGCATGTCTGCTGTCATTTTGAACTTTAAACTAGTTTATGACGCCTCAGTCGTGGAAATAATGCAAGGAAGGTTTGGTAGAAAGTAGGGAGACTGTCGTCTGCTCGTAACTTGTTTAACGCGGCTCACTCACCTTCGATTGTTTCTCGGCGAAAACATTCTTTGTTAGATCTGTTTCTGATCGAAAGAGGTAGCTGATTCCAAGTAACAGGGGCCTTGTGACGGAAGGAACGCTGACCGAAGGATTTAGTTGTGCAAGAAGGAATTAGGAATTTGTAGGTGTCGTCGGATGAGCGGAGTTTTCCGGGTGAGTGGATGGGTGTTTGGGAGTTTAACGTCCTTTTCCTCCAGATACGGGAGTTTTCGGGAGAGGAATAGATGTGAAGGAGGTCAGAAAGGTATTGAGGGCGAGTGCAGCTGGCTGCACTAAAACATATGGATGGAACTATGTGGCTGATTCTCTGTTGAATGGAAAGCCAGTGAAAACTTTGCAGTAGAGGGGTAACATGGCCAGATTAGATCCAGTGGGCAGGATTGTTCAGCACTTTCGGCAGACGACCCAGGAGAGCCTTTGGTGCACCAGAAAGCAAGTACAGATGTAGCGGACTCTCTCACTCCACAAATACGGAAGCGGGACGAGGCGGCTTGGGTTCGGGACTTTACTTCTACTGATGACGACAATGACGAATTACAATGACTGGACAAATTGACGACGAGCTGATGGAATGACAAAGTCATACCCTGAAACAGTGACAAAACTACCATGAGTATAAAAGGAAATAAAAATAATTCAATTCAAAAAGACAAGAGAAGCCTTACAATAATGGTCAATACAACTACACCCAAGTTACTCTTATTTCCATCACTGAATACAATTCAGAGGACAAATCAATCCAATCATGCCATGGTGGAAAACAATGTTTCATATCTCAAAATATGTTTATGAGACAATGCAGAATAAATAAGTGTAACATCATCTATATAATTGCTATAAAGACAAAAATATTCCGTACCTTCTCAGTGTGACAAAGGTGTTTTATCAATAGTTTATCAATATGGCCGACAGGTGGGATGCTGCTTGTAGGCCGTACAATGATCAAAGTGAGCTCTGGGGACAACTCACACCAAAAGCTACACGCGGTGAACTCAAACTCAGGCTAGCCAATGAAAGATCGCTGTCTGCATGCCTTTACACGGTTGAACACCCTAAGCTAACCTGCATGAACCACAGCAGAAACTACTAGAATGTAAAACACATTTGGGAAAACAGACTAATACTTAAATTACAGGCCAGACTATAACTCTTAGCTCACAAGAAATTATGCCACAATCTTGGAGTACACATCCCATACTTAAATAGCAAGGTAAAGCAGAGGTCTCTATTGTAGTGGCTTTAACAAAAGACAAAGTTCTGTAATCAATATGCAAATTATGTGTACCTGCTTCATCATAAATGAACACTGAGTTAGTCCCCGTTACAAACTAACCAACGCGTCGATTCAAGACGAAGCAACATGACTGCGCCCAACCGACCGGGCCTCACACAACTACCAAAAACTGTTCTCTCTCTCTCTCTCTCTCTCTACACACACACTATATACTATACTATTACCATAAATACCCTGCCACACAGATAACACCAGAGAGCAAACAAGTGTCTTTGTAGCTTAATTCTGAAAGGTGTTAGGACACAAATTAAGCATGGGGGTCAGGTGCAGTGTTCTTTGAAGGACCCAGTTTTGCGTCGCAGCGTGCTACTTTGTAATGATTTTTGTTTGTCACCAAAAAGCGTGATTTCGTGATTTGTGTATTTGGTTGGGCAAGGTGCTTGCCAGGGGGTTGCAAGAGAAGGCAAGCTGCCAGTAAAGCTGGGACTTTTTGCGCACAAGAGAGGCAAAGGTGACGCGAGTGGATTTTGGTGAAGTGGCTGTCTGGCCTATACAGAAAGTAGTTTGTGACAGAAAGTGATTGTCAAATGTCATCTTCTGCATGCCCATTAATGCCTGAATTTTTGTTTTGATTCAAAATGTGACACATAGTGGCAAATACCATTTGTATTCCATATCTACCCCTGATTTTGATCATTTTAGCGTATGTTGAGATTTAGACACCATATGTGGACTGTCCTCATGTGAGGACGCTAGGCACAAATGGGTACAGGTTTTCAACATGAACAAAATGAGCAAACGCCGTACAAACTTTGTCTGAAATGTTTTATTTCTTACAGTGTTATTTCTTTTAAGCTCGCTGCACATTCACAAACACAATGTGATATATATATGTATCTGCAAACAAATAAAATCAAAACAGTTTGCTCAGTGACTATGAAAACCTGTACCCTCTAGTGCCTAGCGTCCTCATATGAGGACAGCACTTTAACCCTTCATCAACGCTTAAATATCAAACACAGAGAAAACCTGAAGGACACATTTTCTAATTACACATCTACCTTCATTTTCACTTAAATATTGCTATTAAAAAAGTCTACAGTTAAAAAGATATCTGCTAACCTTTTTGGTTTCAACATTTTGCTGACTCAGCAAATCACATGGAGGATCAAATATGGCTGCTGTAAAAAAAAACTGCACGGGGGAAATCACCTGAATTCACTATGACAATATAACGATAGTGACCCTGGAACCACACAATATGAATGTGTTTCTCTCAGCTTTATCCTCTGTGAAATAAATGCGCAAAACGTCAGCGTCCTCATTTGAGGACACTAGGCATTAATGGGTTAACATTGCTGACATCAATTAAATAAATTAAGATATGTTATGTATTTAATGTAAATAAAAACTGTACGCGAAGATATTGCTTTTGCACTTTTATATCACTTTTCCACTCCTACAGGTTATAGTTTAAAAATTCGCCACTGGTGGTATAGCACGTGTACCCATGAATATCACACGTAAATTATGGATGTACTTAAAACGGTACGGGAATGGGGACGAAGAAGCTCTGCCAGTCGCTGGATTTTTGTCCCTGTTTCTGTGTTTTATCCACGATCGGTCGTGTTTGTGACAATTGTAAACTTAGACCTAGTTCTAGAAGTTCTAGATCTAGAAAGCGAAGTAAAGCACCTTAGTCAGAGATGCCGCATGGGGCAATCGGATTGCCAATGTCAGCTTTCAAATCACAGAAATGCAGGTGAGGGCGTGGTATAAATAATTTTCCCGAATCGGTGCCCCCGATGACGTAAAATACGTTTGACGGTTTCGATTAAAACTCGATTAAAACTCTCAGTTTTTCGGCCAGAATCGACGAACCCGTGTGGTGTTTTTTTTTAGTTTTTTTTTTTTTACGTAATCGGTGTAAAACTCTATATAACAGAAAGAGTGATTTCTATGTTTTTAAGATCATGGACGTTTTATGGAACCGAATGCACACATAATTACGTTGACATGCACCTGATTTTGCGATGTCACACACGGCAGTGTCCTCAATATTTAGCAGCGTCATCTCGAATTCAGGCTCTCGGCCAGCATGTGCAACAGGTCTCTAACAATTCAGTGAAATGTCAGAATTTTAGTGTCTGCGATTTGTTAACATTTATATCAGGAGTTTCGATAATGATTTGTCAGTGGTGTAAAGGCATTTTCGAATAGGTTATTCTTCCGATGCTTAATAAACAATGATTTCTGCTCCTAAAAGTCAAAACTGAGTGCTTTAAACTGCCGAATGGTGTTTTTCTTTGAGAACAGACGGGCAAATCAACGTTTCACATCCATTTACGGAATCTCTTGACGAATCACAGCCAACAGATTCAATAGCACTGATTCGTCCTACCCAGCATTAATCTCTTTGTTGAAAATTGGCGAGTATGATTATGATAACAATTCTTGATGTAAAACCTTTCAAAATGATTGCAAGAATCAATGCATGGCTTTTTAAGAGATGTTCATTTTGTATTTGGGATCCTAATGCGTCTGTGCTTGGCCTGAGGTCCAACTGTAATATTTTCTGTAACTACCGCCCGTTTAGATACGTGGTACTCAAAAACAACGAACTTCCTCGGTCGGCTTCTACCAACAGTGGGCGTAATATGGGCCGAACAGGGAGGTTGAGATTCACCTGATTCACAGACGTGACTTCGGGGGTGATTCCCTTGTTATGATGTCGATGATTACATGGTAAAGGGTCTTTGGCCTGGTTACCACTAAGATTTTATGACAGGAAACGCGAAATGCGGCACTGTCACGCAGCCCATATTAACCACAAGGACCTCCATGACAGCGTCATATATTGTCGCCCTCATCCTCCTCATCGGAAATTGCCCCCGACTGTATACTGAACCTTCCACGCAGTCCTTTGGCAACTTGGGATTAATATAATCGGAAATGCCGAAGTATTCAGGCAGCAGAAAAGAAGATTTTTTTCCCTCAAACTGTTACAGGTTGTCCTACAAATGAAGAGATCACAGAGAAAAAACGTGCATGGGTTGAATGGAAAGGTACCGAACGCTATAACTACTGTAGGTGGAACATCAGCGCGACACTCGGAGTTGTTCTCCAGTTTGATAACGACTTTCAGCTCGGCGATCACCCAAACACGAACGACATGCTTCGCGTGTATTACGGCAACCAGATTAGAAGAACATACTTCGGCAATGGTCGGGTAGAACCTGTTGTGATAACAGAAGAGACTATTCGGTTTGAACTTGTGTCCTACGGAAGAGATTCGTCCAAGGTGAGTCGCGTTAATGTCACTGATTGGAGGGCGTCCCGGTTTAACATGTCTTACACCACTTATCCCCAAAACACCCTGCCCCCGGAGTTGGTGATGGGAGTGTACAACTGTTCCCCACCCTACATTGTGCCGGAGGAGTTCCAGTGTGACGGGATAGCGCAGTGTCTGGCTGCAGAAGACGAGCTGGACTACAACTGTAGCTACGCACACCATGGCTGTGACGAGGGATGGATCGCCGGGGAATCTTTCTGCCTGAAGTTCGTCTTTCCTACAACACTCATCTCGCCTGACCAAGCGGGATTGGAGTGTCGGGTAACGTACAATGCTGACTTGGGTTCGCTCCTGCACCCTGGTGTCCGGCGACTGGCAGCCAGCCTCATATCGAAGACCAATCACAGTGAAGTGATCGTAGGGCTTGAGAGGGCACAGGCCGGGCATCTCTACCGCTTTCTGTGGAGCTGGACGCAGGCAGGAACAGAGTTTGATGGACCACAAGTACGACAAGAAAACTACAACCTGACTTGCGCTACTCTCACACAGGAAAACTTGTTCCAAGCAGTTAGCTGCCAAGAGAGCATCAACGGTGGATATGTCTGTGAGAAGCTAAATCACCAGCGCTCACAAGCCAGAGAACGTCGCAGTGTCAGGATGGATCCACCTCCCAACAGTAACTTTCGGATTAAAGTGAAACAGTGTGGTCAACAGCATGTCGTACAACCCTTCCACCCATGCCCGCCGGGCACAGACACAGACAGCTTGTCCGCTGAGCAGTTTCCGTTGTTGTCTTGTAAGAATGGACGACGTATTCACTACACGATGACGTGCGACGGATATGACGACTGTGGCGACATGACGGACGAAATGGACTGCAACGACATGGGCTCTAGTCCTGTGATGACGTCGTCGTTCATGTGCAGAAACCAGTCAGAACTGGTGGACAAATCGTACCGCTGTAACGGAATACAAGACTGTCATGACGGAAGTGACGAGGAGAACTGTGATACCTGCAGCATGGGCACGATACTTTGTAGTGGTATTGGATGTATGCCACGTGGAGCTGCAGTATGTTCCCTTGGTTCTGAGGAGACAAACGCATTCGAGAACAGAAACATTGTCCATCCTCAAAAGCTTAAACGTATCGATTGTGATAAATTTGGCGTTGTCACACTGACAGAGACAGACTTAACGTACACCTGCCCAAAGTCGTACTTTCTGTGTGGAAGAACCACCACCAGGTACTGTATTCCCACGTTCCTTCTCGGCAATGGTCAGCGTGACTGTCCTGGTGTTGTTGGAGTCAGCTCTTCTGATGACGAACCTCTAGAACTGATATGCCCAGGACAGTACCGATGTTATCAGTATAACAGCTGTGTCCGTCCTGAGAATATCTGTGACGGTGTGTACCACTGCCCATTGAAGGACGACGAGAGGTACTGTGATTTACCTTGCCCCCTCTATTGCTTGTGTGAAGGTCGAGCGTACAAATGTTCTGCGATGTTTGACGCCGCTGTACACCCGTATGTGCGGTACTTGGACCTGAGTGGATCCTCGCAGCCTCCACTGGAGAACTTGTACCATATGGGCTACCTTCACTTTCTCAACATCTCAGCCTGCGACCTGCACAGCATGCCTCAACAAAACCTGGTACATCTGAAAGTGTTGGATCTGAGTTTTAACAACATAAGCAGACTATTGTTGCGCAGGAGAGACGTGCCCAATGTAGAAATCCTGAAAGCATCATCCTGCGGTCTCAGGGACATAGACCTTCCGCGTTTAGATCACCTCAGAGAGTTGGATATCAGCCAGAATAAAATACCAGCCTTGCCCAAGATTCAACAGCGTCTTCCTTCACTTGAGCGCCTGAATGTGTCCTCTTGCAGACTGAGTGACATTTCACTTGTGGCTATGGAACACCTTAAAGTGTTGGATCTGAGTAAGAACAATCTGAAGAATGTTACCCTAGATCAAGACAACGTGACATCACTCGGGTCCCTCAACTTGTCATCGTGCGGCCTGACCAGTGTGACAGTGAAGGGTCTGGCCCATCTGAAAGTGCTAGATTTGAGTAACAACAACCTGCACGCTCTGAGATATGTGATCTTTTCGGGGCTGCATAGTCTCACACACCTGGACCTGTCAGACAACCCACTGCTGAATCACCTTGATGCGGAGTTTCAGAGCTACTTGAAGACGTCAGGTATACACAGTTTGCAGTATCTCTTTCTCAGCAATACAGGAATCACGGGCATAGAGGCAGATCCCTTTGCTGACATGAGAAAGTCTGGCACAGGAATCAATGTACACCTAGACATAACAAGAAACAATATCACAAAAGTTGACGAGAATATGCACTGGACCAAATTTGGCGTCTTGAAAACCAGCGACATCAGTATCTGTTGTGCCTACTACAGCGCCGTCAAAAAAACTGATTGCAGAACAGGGACAGAAAGAATCTTTCCCGAGCAGTGCAACGCCAGTGGGCGACATGTGAATTCAGAAAGCATAATTACAGATGGCCTTTCTTCGGAGTCCCCAGGTTGTGACGTAGGATGGCAGTTGTATGAATCTTTCTGCTTCAGGTTTGTTCTTCCTATTCATAAAATTTCGGCGAGCAAGGCAAGCAATGAATGTCGAGAGAAATTCCAAGCTGGTTTAGCAGCCTTGCCTACACAAGCCTCGAAACAAATTGCTGCACATTTCATGGAGTTGTCGCCACACGAGGAGCTCATCGTGGGTCTGGAGAGGTTCCACGTGGCTTCTGACGGTCTCCGTCATCTGTACCGGTTTCTGTGGCACTGGTCACAGGGAGGCACAGCGTTTGACGGACCAGACTTTACCACCGGTCTGAACTGTGCAACATATCGCCCAAGAGCTTCTGGCAATGGTCTAAAAACGATCGACTGTCAGGAAGAGGCAGAGTACGCATACGTGTGTTCGAAGAAAAACTCAGAAAAACTGCGCTCTGAAAGTCACACCGCCTTCACATTGCCAACGCCGTCTCCACGGCCTACGGTGAATTTTCCGACGACGGCATGCGAGGACGACACCTTTGTCCACAAATTTCATTTTTGCCGCTTCACTGGACGACAAGCAAGTTTCACAGTGAAAAGCTCCTTGTTTTTCTACTGCAGGAACGGACGGCGTGTACACTACACACTCACTTGTGACGGGGTGTACGACTGTGGAGACAGGAGTGACGAGGAACAGTGCCAGGCTGTGCGGTCTGAACCTCTCCTGACGTCATCTTTCCTGTGTACACGTCAGACACAACTGGTGGACAAGTCGTACCGATGTGACGGCGTTCCAGATTGTCATGACGGCAGTGACGAGGAGAAATGTGATGTCTGTAGTCAGGGACTGGTACTGTGTGGAGGATTTGGCTGCCTGCCCGAGCATGTTTGTCGGAACAGTCGCGTGCTTCGTCCGCAATCATTTGTTTTTCTGTCAGAAAACAAAACCCTACAACAGGTTGACTTCGACAAATACGGTTATCCGATTCTGAGCACCGTTCAAGCGTGTCCAGACTCGCACCTTGAGTGTAAGGGGGGCTACTGCATTCCTACGTTCCTGATCAACAATGGCGTTGGTGATTGTCCTTACGCATTAACAGAGGATGAAACACAAGTGATCACTGAATGTCCCGGACATTACCGCTGCTATCAGCATCAGATTTGTCTTCACCCAGAGTATGTCTGTGACGGCGTCTACCACTGTCCCCTGAAGGATGACGAGAGATACTGCAACCTGTCGTGCCCTGTAAACTGCACTTGTGATGGCTTTGCATACACGTGTTCAGATATGTTTGATCCTGCTGACCACCTTCACGTGCGGTATCTGGACCTGAGTGGATCCTTCCAGCCTCCACTGGAAACGCTGCACTACATGGGCTTCCTTCACTTCCTTAACCTGTCATCGTGCAGTCTGAGCAGCGTGGCTCTTGACAGCCTGATCTTCCTCAGAGTTTTGGATCTGAGTTTCAACAACTTCACATCTCTGATCAGTTTAGGCGACAAGCCTTTGCTCACGCACCTGAACATTTCCAGCAATCCTCTGCTTGGACAAATCGATGCGGCATTTTGTGAGTTTCTGGTGAAATCTAAAACAGTTTTCTTACAGAGTCTGGATTTAAGCAAAACTGGGATTGAATACATTCAGGACAAAGTCTTCATGAACATGTCATCTATTCTGCATTTGAACATCAGGGGAAACGAGATCCCATCCGTCAGTAGAGATATGTTTTCTGGCCTTTCAAAACTAAAAATACTCGAGACTGACGACCCAAGACTTTGCTGTCCGTACTTCTTTCTTTACGGCGACGAGACCATGGACTGCAGAACGCCGATTGACGAGCTATCCTCCTGCAATGACTTGCTGCGATCCGACTTCTTCCGAGCCTTCCTGTGGACACTGTCTGCTATGGCCATCTCTGGCAACATTGGGGTGTTGATCTACAGGATGCTTCTGGAGACACAGGGGTCGTCGTCTGGGTTCCGTGTGCTGGTGGCCAACCTGTGTGTGGCTGACTTTCTGATGGGCGTGTATTTGACCATCATCGGAGCGGCAGACAGTCACTACAGCGGAGAATACATCTGGAAGCAAGAGGCATGGACTCAGAGCAATTTCTGCCAAGCAGCGGGCTTTCTGGCGCTGTTGTCCAGCGAAGTGTCAGCTTTCCTCATCTGTCTCATCACGCTGGACCGTCTGCTTGTGCTGCAGTTTCCGCTCCATCGCCATCTCCACCTTACAGCACGGTCAGCCATGATAGCATGCGGCGCCGCCTGGTTTGTTGGTGTAGTCCTGGCCGCTGTTCCTCTGATGCCTGCTGAGTGGACATTTTACGGCCAGACCGGCATCTGTCTGCCACTGCCAATCACACGCAAGCCCTTTCTAGGCCAGCACTACGCGTTTGGGGTGTTCGTCATACTGAACTTCCTCCTGTTTGTGCTGATCGGTGCTGGGCAGCTCTTCATCTACCACGCTGTCCGTACCACCCCGATGGCTTCTAGATCCAATCGCCGTAAACAGGACATGGCTATCGCGCGACGTCTGTTTCTGATCGTCTTCACCGACTTTTGCTGCTGGTTCCCCATCGGACTGATAGGGCTGCTGGTCTCCCACGATACTCCCATCCCTGGTGAGGTCAACGTGTGGGCAGCCATCTTTATCCTGCCCGTCAACTCGGCCATCAACCCGTTCCTGTACACACTGAGCATGCTGGCGGAGAGGTGGCTGAAGCGGCGAGAGGAAAAACGCGTGGAGAAGACGTTGGCCAGACTTCATGCAGACATGAACACGTGGTCCGATGCCAAATTGCAGGAGCTGCTTACTCACTGTCAGCAGATTTTGAGCCGCCTGAGAGGCGTCGCTACTCGTCAGAGAAAACAAACACCATTACTTGTCATGAGAGAAGATGGTAGGAGTACGCCAGCTCTCGAATCGCTGCAGATCGAAGACTGCAATGCCAGCCACCAGCCCCAGAATCATGATGACAATCCCGTTTTTCATTCACTTTCCCGCGCTGCTGACAGACGTCCTGAAACGACTGGGGGAGACAGACAGCACGTCGAGAACACGATCAGATCACTGCTTGAAAGCAGACTACTCGATGCTGAAACTCTGTTGGGTATCTCGAAGGACATTGACGACATACTGGCTGAGGCAACTGGGGAAGACAAAAATTTTGCCCAGAAAACGATCCGATCGATGCTGAGAAACAGGGTACTCGATGCTGAAACTCTACTGGGTATCTCGAAGGACATTGACGACATACTGGCTGAGGCAACTGGGGAAGACAAAAAGTTC
Organism: Batillaria attramentaria; assembly: GCA_018292915.2. Lineage (NCBI taxonomy): Eukaryota > Metazoa > Mollusca > Gastropoda > Batillariidae > Batillaria > Batillaria attramentaria. Next base: position 94,725 of record JACVVK020000180.1, on the reverse strand, counting down.
GCCCAGAAGATGATCCGATCGATGCTGAGAAACAGGGTACTCGATGCTGAAACTCTACTGGACATTTTACTGGACATCATAGAAGACACCGAGTATGCGCTAGAAGAGCCGGCTGGTTCTCCTTCTGAGCTACGTGCTGCGGGCAACGACAAAACCGGAAAGTGACAGTCGGCATTCACAACATGACCAAAGACAAAATTTGCTCGAAGATTCTAAAGAAAGCAGTTATGTCTGACCTAATTAGTACTAACTGTGACGTTCAGAAAGAAACGCTTAGTATTGTTTTCTGTTCAGTAGTTTGTGATATATATATATACCCTCTGAAACTGTACTGACTTGAGTTACCTCGGTAACATACAGACACAGAAATGGCGTGATGCGATTTTAGAAATCGGAAGAGTAGAAGATATGTCATGGGCTCCCACAAAAAGGGACCAAGTCACCCCACTATGGGAAAATAGTGGTAGGTCAAATTTAGCGACGGGACAGTCACCCCAGCCACTTTGGGAAAATAGTGGTACGTAAAATTTAGCGACCCTGAAATAATTTGTTTTCATTTTCGGGCCCTTAAACAACTAATACAACTTCTGTAAAAGTTTCAAGGCTAAATAAATCTTATAAACAAGTTAAAAACGAGCATATAATTATTATAACCGACATGATTCCAACGTCACACTTTACCAGTCGTTTCCTCAAAATGGCCGCTTTTCAAGAGCAAGCTATTAACAGACAGATCTCATGCCTACACCAAACTACCAAAAGAAAGCGTATTTTCTGCACTTTAGTGACAGCAGTAACTTCTGATGCCCCAAATCACCATTTGGCCCCCTTTTGTAGGAGCCCATTACGTATCCAGATAGACGGTGTGGGACGTGCTGAACTGAGGATTCCTCGTGGACGAAAGAGTGCCGATTGCAAGTAAAAGAACATGACAGATTCATCGTAATCACGACCTCCGCCATACGAGGACCTCGTACACAAGGAAATCACGGAGCATGTGCTGTCACGTACAAATACTAACGCTACTATTGCTAAGATTTATATAGGGAGAATTCTGGGCCCGAATGTAAAAGTCGGGGTTAGGGAACTTAGCCCTGGGCCCGCATGTAAAACTCGAGCTTAATTTAACCCACGGCTATGGGCCTAACCCAGATTAGGACAAAAGAAACCCCAAAACAAAATTAAATAAAAAAGGAAACGAAGAAAGAAAGACATAAATCCTTCTGTTACGACAAAGGCACCTTGTTGGAATGGATCCGCTTCCTGATGAAAAAAAAAAATGAACCCCATAACTATATTATTATAGGGTTAGCCTCTAACCCTTGGCTTAAATCTCTAACCTCGACTTTTACATACGGGCCCAGGATTAGAGGCTGTACGTGCGGAAGCGTCGCTAGCTGCATGGCAGACACTGGGTGCTGGGCGGAATTTGGATGGAGCGGTGTCACGGGCATCTGGTATTACTCAGATGGCACCCTCTAATGAGTTCTTCAACGCTGTTTGTGGGCCAGTGGGCACCGACCTTAACAGAACGTACTACAATCGAATCCGCTTATAAGAACCTCGTAGGGACATGCATTACTGTGTTCTTATAAGCGAGGTCCCTTGTAAGCGAGAAATCGGTTATGAGGTCGTATATGGAAGTGCGTGTTCTTATAACCGAAAAAAGAAGAAAATAACAAAGAGAAGATGGCAGGTCAATGATATTTCTCTTATTTCTCTTTCCTCTTTTTTTTTCCCTTTCAGCCTCTTTCTTCTAGCTAGACACACATTATTATAAAACTTATTTGCAGAATAGTGGTATTATTTCTCCGAAAGGGGACAAAAAGTGATGAAAAAAATACAAATAAAAAAATAAAAATTACTTAATAATAATTTTTGACAAAGATAAAAAATATCTGAGAGAGAGAGAGAGTATTCTTCCAAACTGTCTTTTGGACTTTAATGAGACAAACATGAAAGTAATACGCAAATTAAACAGACGTGCAGGGAGCAGGGGAAGCGGTGGAGTATAGGAAAGAAAAGTCGGTATGTACTTCCGTTTATCTACACAAAAAATTAGTTAACGTGCAGTCAAACCTGTTTATCTACACAAAACTTTAAATAACGTGCGTCGAATTCTGACAAAATGACTGAACAAATATTTCAAATCGGCTTTTTTTTTCTTTTCTTTTTTTTTTCTTTTTTTTTTCCTTCAATCATAAAGGAAACACAAATATTTTACATTTGCGCTGATAGTTCCATAACAGACCGTCAGCCAAACCAAAACATCCGAAAAAAATGCTTTTCATGCAAAATTTTCATGCAAAAAAGTGAAAAACAAAAAACTGAAGACGAACACGTTCTTTTGCAAAAGATAAATTAATAATGTTTTTTTTTCGGCTGTTTCTATTCACTCCGATTCGGCAGAAAATAACTAAAATCATAAACCAAATACTCTTATTAATCATTCCTAAATCTTGGAAGCTTTTGAAAGTGAATTGACATAAAGAAAGAAAAAAAAAACCAAACACATGGGCTGATGCTAGAGCACCATGCTTTCCATCTAATACAAATCCGGAGTGGTTTACTTTACTTGTTGGAGTTCAGATGCAGAATGCCATGAACAGCACTTCACTGTACACAAACTACCCGTTCAAAATGACCACAAAGGTTTCGCAAATACACCCTGTCCGTCCTGGCTGATCTCAACTCCAGGAATTGAGAACAGTGGCATGTGCGGTATCCATTCTCTAGTAGTGGCACTCACAGCTGTATACACAACAATGGTAGTTTGAAGCAGTGTTGCTGCTGCATAGATTTCTGCGTCTGAGCGAGAGAGCTTTTCTCTTCCTTTCTGCCATGTTTCTTGCAAGTGATGTACACAAACCGAAAACGATACCGTTCCCTTTCCCCGAAAAGAAAGCCCACTTCCTGGAAACGATAACTTCCACTTTCGATTTCTAAACCTGCTTATAAGAACCTGAGTTAGGCCTAGTTACCTTTAGGCGAGCAGAAGTTTTTTTTATATCCGAGGGAAGGTCGTGTGGGGAGCAAGCAAATGTGGTTCCTATAGGCGAAGGTTCTTATAGCAGAGGTTCTGATATGCGAGTTTTTATAAGTAATCACAAAGAACAACTTTGGCAGGGACATGTTTTGGGGGGGTCCTTTTAAGAGAAGTCCTACTAAGCGACGTCCTGTTAAGCGGATTCGACTGTAACTTGGATACAGACCCACGTGACCTACACCAGACGAAGAGAGTGTGACACAAAGACCCGACCGACGCTGTTTCTGAGCTTGACAAAGAAGAAACAGACAAGACAAAGAATGACAATCCAAAAATATGACAACTAAAAAGTTGACTTGAGAAATGACCGAATAACAAACGGACGCGAAAACAAAGACCCACAATCATGAAGACCCTTCTGCAGATCTGCCTAACCCCATACATTGCCAGTAGTTTCCACGGAAACTGATCTCAAACTCCGGCACCAGGAAGGCATGTCGAAAATAAAGATGATGATGATGATAAACCAAATAAAGTAGAATTTTACAAAACCCGCCGAATACACTACATACAACAAGGGATCAAGTGGTTGATCGGTTGGTTGTTGATGTGGTAGTTCCCCTTCAGAGGTGAAGTTTCCGTTTTCACTCCTGTGATCTAGCTAAGTCAATGGACAAAACAGTGGCATAATAATGAAAATAATAATAAAAATGATAATAAATTTCATTTATATAGCGCACTTCTCAGACACAGTGACTCATTGCGCTAACACACGTCACTCATACACATTCACACTATACAGACCGACACGTCAATCAATACATATTACACATCACACAATACAAAGACACATCAGTTGAAGGCCTAATAATAATAGGTACTTGCACGGCGCTTGTCCGTAGACTGACTCTGAACGCCTTACAACCAAACCTGCACGAGCCACGAAGACCATCACGGCTTGAGGGGGACGGGGGAGGGAGGGGCTAGACACAGTAATAACAACAGATACAAGAAGATTTTAAGCGGATTTGAAAGGGGTGCTTTCAAATCCAAGCAGGTTATTTTCGATGTAACCCTAGTTCGCACTAGCAGCCAGTGGAGCTGTCTTAAAATGGGAGCGATAGGCTGATGACTTAAGGGCCGCTGACACACGGTGCCAGGATTGGTACCTGCAGGGCTGGAAACGCAGGAAACCCTAATTAAATCGCTGGCTGCCAGCTGGCAAATCCCCCTTGCCTGTGCCGGCGCGGGAATAGAAAACCGTTCTATTTTTCCTGGCAGCCAGCTAGCCACAGGCAGCCCCGTACAGCCAATTGACCAATCACTGCCCAAACCTTGCAACGCCGCACGCTGCGTGTGCGCCAAAACCGCTGCCCGCCAGCAGGAAGCCGAGTACGGCAACATGCAGACTGGCAGTCGTGTAACCGTGCGCTTAACTTTCTGAATCAATCCTGACGGCTACATACAAAGTGCGTGTTGAAGTCGGGTTATACGCTAATGAATGGGTCGTTACGCACTTTCCCTAACCCTCAACCAGTACTACTAAACAAATAAGGTTTTGTCGCGGGCAAACTACTGACAGGCATTTTTTTCTTTGGGTAGGCAGGTCTGCATCCGGACAAGGACATTTTGTTTTTAAACGAGGACAAAAGTTCCCTTTTCAGTAATTTTCAGTTGTTGACATGACCACTGAAAAAAATAAAAAAAATAAAAAAAACGAGAGAGAGAGAGAGAGAGAGAGACCCTAACTGACATTCAAACAGATCATCATGACTGTCAACAAGGCAAACCTTGTCTGTGGACATCCACTTGACTTTTTGACAGCACGAGACCGAAACAATCCTTTCCCAAACAGGACCTTCACGTTCTGCCCTTGAGGCGGAAGAATTGTTTCAAGTTTGTAGTTGTTTTTGTGTGTGTGTGTGTGTGTGTGTGTGTGTGTGTGTGTGTGTGTGTGTGTGTGTGTGTGTGTGTTTTAACCCATGTGTATAAACTTAGTGAGCCTATGGTAAAGCCCTCCATCGTCCTTACGTCTATTGTCTGTCAGTTTGTGACAAACTTTAACACTAGCATTTTCTTGGCCTCAACTAGCACCCCAAATTGGATGACAGATAGTGACAACGACCGTTCAGACAGGCTAGAAAGGTTAAGGCCATAATGGCTGAATTCTTTGGTTTTTTTTTTTTTAAGAAAGTGGTGTTCAAGATGAGCTCCAGTGTTTGTGGAGACTGAACTAGTATACAAACAAAAAATTCATGACGCAAAATTCCCATCTCTAATTTTTCAACAGGAATTCTCCATGGAGACAATGTCAAAAATATTCTTGGTTTGTTGTTGTTGTTGTTTTTACGTGGCTACTAATTTTGCATCAGAGCTAACTTTAAGGGAGACAATCTGTCAACATCAGGAAATACTAGAAGTCGCTTCCCCTGAAACTCTGTTCCGGACTCGTACAGCGATACTTGGAGGGGGGGGGGGGGGGGGGGGGAATAAAAAGTTCTGCTGACAAGTTCTTGTGCGTGAACTGATAATACACGTGAGCCAAAGACGTCTTTGTCTTTTATGAATTGATAATTTTTGCATTATAAAAAAACCTGCGTCCTTAATAGTTGAAACTTTTCATGACTATGTACTTATGTGTAGTTAGTCATTGCTGACACCTTTGTATCAAAGAGGACAGGCTCGTCATAATTCTACAGGATAAAAAAAAAATCTTTCTCGAATCCCGTCTGGTTCCAAATATTTGTGCTGGTCTTGTGTATCTAGAATGTTCATATTCGGGGCTGTTGTTGTTGTTGTTGTTGTTTTACTTCCTGAGTTCCGACTCAAATTTGTTGAGATAACACAGTTGTGTTGTAAGCCCATTATTGATCTCAAGCGTAAGTCTTGTCTTCTGCATTGATATATGTATGTAATGTGAATACTTTATGCGTGATTTTTTTAAACTAAACTTTTAGATGTGAAAATCAGCGTACTTTTATCATGCATGCACTTTGCACCCACACGCATCGTGAAAATGTGAATTTAAATAATCGGAATAGTTATTATACAGACTGCACACCTAAAGCACCGAAAAGGAGGCTGTTGTTGTTGGTTTTTGTGTGTTTCTAAAAATATCTTTATGTTTTATACATTCAGCAAATTCATGACAGTGAAAGTTTTAATAACAAAAAAATATCTTTCAGTTAAAGGACAGAAATGAAGCGTCTTACTTCTTTGGAAAAAAACAAACAAACAAAAAAACAAAACAACAACAACAACAACAAAACCCCAAAACATTCATAAGAATTGAGTCACTCTGATTCTCAGTTTAGTATGCAAAGTTACCACACAAAAAAAGTGAGAAAAACATTTTAGAAAACGCAATGACACCTACCCATGCCTTCGTTTCAATTCTTATGCAGGTGATCCTCGACAGCACCTGTTTAATCTGGCCATAGAGGAGCGGTGCAGAATGTTGATTTCATGTTTGGTGTTGTGCTGTGTGTCTTGTACTTGCGCTCACTAGTTTAGCCACTGTAAATTACAGTATACGCCGGTTATAAGAAACTCGAGGGGGGGGGGGGGGGGATTTTTTTTGGTTTCTTATTTTATCCGATTTTTCTTATAATCTGAAAGTCGGATATAAGAAAGTATTTTGAAAAATATTTCTTATAACCGAGTTCAGTGAAAAAAAGGCTTAAAACATTTCTTTTTTCTCAGTTTGTGTATGCTTTGCATTAAATTAAGAAATATCTGGTTTCTCTTAAAGACCTGCACAGAATATATATGTGTAGAGTTAATATACACCAGTGCGCTTGTGTCCTTCAATGTCAGATTTTTTTGTTTGAACATGAAAATACTGTTTTTGCTTCCCAACTGTAGCGCTGGCGGTCATGTGGTAAAGAAAAAAACAAAACAAAAAGAAAAAAAAACAAACAACCAAACCAACCAACCAAACAAACAAAAAAGAGCTAAGGAGAGAGATAGAGAGAGAGATTCTGAGTTATTCAGTGAATAATCTAGTTTTACCAACGAAAAATTTTGGGAACACAAGTTTTATTTTTTTCTTTTCAAAGTGAATAATGTAATCATGATCATGCGCAATCATGTGCCTGTCCTAAGTGACGTCAGACCTGACCTGTTTTCTTAGAATGAGTGAAATTTTCTTGGAAATGTGCTTTCGGTTTCTTAGAATGAGTGAAATTTTCTTGGAAATATACTTTCGGTTTCTTATATCCGAGTTTTTGTATCAAGCGG
>JACVVK020000180.1:72500-82500 GCA_018292915.2 Batillaria attramentaria | reverse complement strand
CCTAGTAGTAGCAGTAACAGCAGTAGTAGTAGTAGTAGTAGTAGCAGCAGCAGTAACAGTGGTAGGCCTAGTAGTAGCAGTAACAGCAGTAGTAGTAGCAGTAGTAGTATCAGTAGCAGTAACAGTGGTAGGCCTAGTAGTAGCAGTAACAGCAGTAGTAGTAGCAGTAGTAGTAGCAGTAGTAGTAGCAGCAGCAGTAGTAGTAGTAGTAGTAGTAGTAGTAGTAGTAGTAGTAGTGAGGGGGTGGGGTGCCGGGATATCCGAATGGTAGAGAGCTGGTCGGGTCGGGAGTTCGATGACCGGTTGGGGCCACATAATTATATGTGCCGGTCTTTTCCTCGTTAAATACTGCATCTTTGATACCACCCTTGAGGTGAAAGAAGGGTGTTAAACACTCAGACACCCCACTCCATGGAGCTGGAGTTCACGCGCCAGAGAAAAACAGATCGTGAGAAGCAACATAACTTGTTCTGTGCTCTTAAGTCAGAGTCCAACAGCCTATCCAGGGGTGAGAAAATGACAATACTCAACCGTCTGCACGGGCACTAGTCCAAATTGCGGGAATATGCCCCGGTGCTGTTACGATTCAAAAGGTCAGGCGATGCTTGCACTCTGATCAACATCATCACCATCATCATCATTGTAGTACCATTTGGGGTCGTTTTCCGGTTGTGGTAGCGTTTTGTTTTCTGTTTGTTTTGTTGTTGTTGTTGTTGTTTATTGTGTTCTCGGTTACAAAAGCAATCCAAAACCCAGTAGTGGCAACGAGTGTTTCCCCTGTTAAATGTGACTTGCACCATATAGACAAGCCATGGAAAGTGCTTGATGTTAATGTTCTTGAAGAATATCATTGAAAGCATGTGCTCTTGTACTGGCATTCGAAAGTGCACTCGCAAATACTTCGCAGATATTTTCTGTGCGACGTTTTTACGTGATCTAAGCAAATTAAATTACACCCCAAAAGTGTACAAAATAACTATGCACAGGCTGTGACGTGTCAGTTCCAAAATGTTTGAAATGACGCGCCTTTGACTGATGACGTAACTAGAGTGTGTTTTTGTGAACTCGTAAACCACTGAGTGGGCCATGGAAAGTCGTAATTCACACTTTTGCTCGGTTTCCTTACTATTTTCGGACGTAAAGCACTCGTAGTTAATTCACTGAAAATTTGCACTGGCGAGTGGTCTTAAAGAAATGATAATTAATTTAATTTTGGCTTAGTGGGAGTGTTGCACTTGGATTATACTCGTGTTTGCCGCAAGAAGAGCCGTCATGGAACCGTTAATCTTGCCTGAGTGATTTTCGCATACTGGGCCAGAACCGAAAAAGAGCCAAAGACGTGGGATACTCGTGCGCGATACGAAATGTGCTTTATGACATGTGCGATATCATGTTACAAAGTCATGGTAGCGATCGTTGTCAAAACTACTTGTAATCATGCGCTGCTGGCACAAGAGTCAGCAGACGACCGTGGAATGAGGGGGTATGTGGTCGCTGCCAACATTGCCAAAAAACGGAATATTAAGATAAGATAAGATAGATTTATTGCATCTTAGTTACAATTAAGAAGAATTTGCTTTGCTCCTCTTGAGAAAACACAATTGATATACACAAACATACCATAGAAATACATATACACATTCACACACTCAGTCATTCCAAGGCTAAAACACAATTTAAGAGAATAAGCACTGGCATTGCCTCACATTACACTATGTTAAACAAGCACTAAGAATAACAGTTAAAAAGGAGGGGCAGGCCTAACACAGAATACAGATCACAGATCACAGATAACAGCTCTCTCTACATATAGATCCTTCATCCACACATCTTATCTTCTGAGCTCGCACAAGCACCCGCATCCACCCACACACATCACAGGGTAAGATATTAGACCGCTGGGGATGATTCACTAGTGTTCATATATAATGTCAATGCATAGGACGGGTATACTGTTACCCGGTAAGTAAAGAGTTTAACTGGAGTGCTTCCACATCAGTGTATCAATTTTCATTACACTTTATATTGGAATTTGTTGAAATTTACTTCTGCATATGAGTCTAGGGCTGCCTGATTTTTGTGATTTTTTTTCTAGGGTGTCATCTGCAACCTTATGTGTAAGAGGAATGTATAGCGTTTTCCTCCAAAAATGCATCTATGGTAGGTAGCCAAAGCTTTGAATCTGCAGGGAAAATGTCCGCCATTTTGACTTACCGTCGTGATCGACAGAACTGCAGCAAAGTAGAGCAAGAGGGGGAAAGATCATATAAAAAGATTACAGCTGCACGGCGTTTTTTAGTTCACACGTTTCTGGTGTTTGGCAATACTTACATGCAGTTTGTATCCGTTCCAGACATGGTGACTACTCTTCTTTTGATCGTCAGTATTTTGACGGAGGCGTCGGGTAAGAGCAGTATTGTTCTGCTGGTGGTCGTGGGTGTGGTAGTTGAACAGGCAGTAGTGGCAGTTATAATAGTAGTGACAGTGGCGAATTTCTTCATGTGGTAAAATTGTGTTAGCGAATGTGTTTTGTTGCTGTTCGATGTGATATGCGCAAGTGTGCCTACGCGCCTCTGTGTGTGTGTGTGTGTGTGTGTGTGTGTGTGTGTGTGTGTGTGTGTGTGTGTGTGTAGTGTGTGTGTGTGTGTGTGTGTGTGTGTGTGTGTGTGTGTGTGTTTGTGCTGTGTGTGTGTGTGTGTGTGTGTGTGTGTGTGTGTGTGTGTGTGTGTGTGTGTGTGTGTGTGTGTGTGTGTGTGTGTGCTGTGTGTGTGTGTGCTGTGTGTGTGTGTGTGCTGTGTGTGTGTGTGTGTGTGTGTGTGTGTGTGTGTGCTGTGTGCTGTGTGTGCTGTGTGTGTGCTGTGTGTGTGTGTGTGTGTGTGTGTGTGTGTGTGTGTGTGTGTGTGTGTGTGCGTGTGTGTAAAGGGTGGAGGGGTAGGAGGGGGTGAGAAGGAAGAATAATTATGTTTTTATAGTTTTTGCCAGCGTGAGGTCATCGGGCCAGTAATACACATCTGCTTGTTTATGTATGCGTTGGACTAAAGTAATTGATGGCAATGCAACAATAGACCAACCACCAAACCTAAACCGCAGTCTTGGCAAAACCACCTAATCTTATCATAATATTGTAATGTATAAGTTCATTTTCTCGTGATGGTTGTTTGTGTATTTGTCTGGTTGGTGAACAGGTGATGTTTGTTTGTTTGTTTGTTTGTTTGTTTGTTTGTTTGTTTGTTTGTTTGTTTGTTGGTTTGGTTGATGGTTGGGTTTGGTTTGGTTTGTTCGTTTTCGTTGATGGTGTTTGTTTGTTTCTCGTTTGTGTTTTTTTGTTTTTGCTGTTGATTTTGTTGTTGTTGTTGTTGTTTGTTGTTGGTTCGTTTTCCGGGTGAAGCCAAATATTTGTGCTGGCTTCTTCCGCGTTCCCCCGTCTTTGATATCACAGGTATGTGGTGGAAAATGACGTTAAACCCCCAAACAAACACCACCACCACCACCACCACCACCCCCACACCCCGACACACACACACTGATTTTTGTTATTGTTGATTTTTTTGTGGTTGTGTTTTGCTTCTTTCAGGTCGAAGTGTCGACCAGCACATTGTGAACGGCGACGTTGTAGAACCCCACACCTACCCCTGGCAGTTGTCCCTGCAACACCTTGGTCATCATGTGTGCGGGGCTGTACTCATCAACACACAATACGCCCTCACTGCTGCTCACTGCGTGGATATCACGGGACCGTACGTATCACACTGTACTATGTGCCCGTGCGCTCTGTTGCTCGTTAGGGGGAGCCGGGGTAGCCGAATGGTAGAGCGTTGGACTTCTAATGCTCGGGTCGTGAGTTCGTATCCCGGTTGGGACCAAATATTTGTGCTGGCTTTTTCACCGTTGCCCCGTCTTTGATATCACCCGTATGTGGTGGAAAAGGACGTTAAACGGGGGACGTTAAACCCCCAAACACCCCCACACCCACCCCCGTTGCTCGTTAGTCACACTGGAGCACAGTCAAGTCACGGAGTTTTCGATTGGTTGGTTGGTTGGTTGGCTGGCTGGCTAGACGTTTCAGTGTTTGACGTCTTTTCCAGATCATAAGGGTCGAGTGGGTGTTTATAGTTTTTACAATTTTGCCGGGGGAGAAAAGCTCGATAACCCGGAGAGAAACCCCCGATGAGCAGCCCGGCAGCCAGGAAAAAACCGGTATCACATATCACAAGCTCGACCTGGGCTCGAACCCACGCCCCATCGCCATGACATTGGTGACGGCCGTTCAGTAGCGCAGCGGCTAAATCCGACGCGCTACCTATTAGACCACCGCTCACCCCTTAGACCACCGCTCATTGTTGGAATGATCTCCCAGGTTCGATCAGATATGCAGACACAAAACTATCTTTGAAAACAAATCTGAAAACCCACCTCTTCACAGCCTTTAACCAGTAACTGTTGCCACATCATCATCTTGCTGGTCGTGTGTGTGTGTGTGTGTGTGTGTGTGTGTGTGTGTGTGTGTGTGTGTGTGTGTGTGTGTGTGTGTGTGTGTGTGTACAAGCCAGGGGCAGCCCGTGTATGATGCTGCACATTATGTGTCTGTAGTTAAAGGTATGTGTGGAGGCATGTTGTGTGTGTTTCTGGGTAAGTGAGTGTGTGTTGATTGTAAGGCGCCCTGAGCTCCCGCGAGAGGGAGGGCGTCCCTTAAGTGCCCATTTTATTATTACCATTATTGTGTGCAATGACAGGGGTACCGATCGCGTGCAATGTGGCGTCCACAACATTCACATCCACGAGAACGACAGACAGGATGCGGCAGTCACGGGGCTCCGAGTTGTAAGTAAAACTCACTGCACTGCCAGACGCTGAAGACTTCTTCCAGTGAGACACTGGAGACCCTTTTGCGTTTTGGGAGAAATTCCTTCAGCTCCCCTTTCGAGCATTGTCGTTGCTGAGTTACTCTACAACTACGGGGTCCTGTTTCAAACAGGGGAGCCGGGGTGGCCGAATTCGGGAATGGTAGAGCGTTGGACTTTCAATGCTCACGTCTTGAGTTCGAATCCCGGCTGGGGCCAAATGTTTGTGCTGGCCTTTTTCTCGTTGCCTCGACTTTGATATCATCCTGATGTGTCGAAGAAGGACGTTAAGCTCCCAAACACCCACCCGCCCAAATATAATATTTCCAAAACTGCGCTTGTTAGAGTCAGTGGAGTGTTTTGACGAGTCCCTTCGTTTGCCTTTGGCATGCCTTGCAATTCTTTGTTCAGAACATCCCCTTTCGTATGCCTCCAGCAAAGTGCTGTCAATGAGCTTTCGATGTCAGAACTGTTCGTGACATTACGAGGCATGCCAGAAGGATCTTAAGCTTTCCAGCCCTGGATCCCCTCCCCCCTCCCCACCTCCCCCTGTTTGCCTTTTTGTTTTGTTTTGTGCTGCCCCAAACCTTCACTGCAACTTCAGTGGTACACCTCCCAGGTCATGGGTGGAATCCATGGAGGGCTCGGAAGCTGGGACAATTTTGTTTCATGCATGATGAGGAGGGTGAGGTGGATGGTATGATGATGCTATGTAGATCCACGTGGTCTGCTCGGTGACATGATGCCTGTGTTATCATGTCAGCATAATTGTGGAAGCATGTAACGTGTGCGTATGCAGAATATTAGCATGAAGTGTATTCTTCGTCTTCTTTTCCAAGAATACTCGTAGATTCTCATATTTATTCTCATCTCATTTTAAGATTTAAAAAAACAAAAACAAAAACAAAAAAACACTTTTTGTTTCCGCTGTGATAATGACCTGTTTAGAGACAGTTTAGCCTGGACACACCACAGCTGTTAGTACCGGTGAATCTGTGATTCATCACTGTAAAACACGTGAATCGTTTCGACCAGCTGGCGTTTTGAATTCCAACTGAGTAGAGGCAAAACTGTTTCGTTAATCTAAACACCCGTAGTTTTCTCCAGCACCCCGGGTATGACCCTAACTCGGCCTACCCGTCCTATCCGCATGATATTGCCGTCTTGAGACTGGACAGATACCTGAGGCAAGACGAAAAGTGTAGCCCAGCTGTTCTGGCCTCCGGACCTGAAGACTATACTGATGCGGACGCTACCATCACTGGATGGGGATTCGTCTACGGTGAGTTCCAATATTTGGTATAGGGGACTGATACTTATCATTTTCCCAAACCACGCGGACCTCCATAGCATCATCTTACCATCATCCTCATCTCGATCATCATGCATAATAAAAATTTGCTCCAGCTTCCGAGCCCTTCGTGGATTCCACCCATTACCAGGGAGGAACACCACTGGAGCCGGTGTAGGATCCGGTCCGGTCCCCCCTCTGAAGTAGTCCCCCGGGGGACCAATTCGTGGCAAAAACTGCTCTATAATGGTCCGCCCTTAGACATCCACAGTTTGACTGGACATACCAAATAATCCTCATGAGAGTCCAATGTGGAAATGGAAAGATCAAGTTTGCTTTTGAAATAAAGTTTTTCTTGTCAAAGAACGTAAATGTCTATTTCAGGTTTTGCTAGAGAGAGAGAGAGAGATAGAGAGTGAGGGGGGAGAGAGAGAGAGAGAGAGAGAGAGAGAGAGAGAGAGAGAGAGAGAGAGAGAGAGAGAGAGAGAATATTGATTGACTTATTTATTTATTGTTTGAAATTCTAGTAATATTTAATGTTCAGTATTGTCTAAGGGGGGGCCATTATAGAGCAGTTTTTGCCACGAATTGATCCCCCGGGGGACTACTTCAGAGGGGGGACCGGACCGGATGCTACACCGGCAAAGAGTTGTGGCAGAAAAAAAGATAGTATCATTTTTTGTTGTGCTCACAGATCTTTCTGAGCTGTTTTCTTGGTATCTTTCATCATTAATAATAATAACAATAATAATAATGAGTATTGTATAGGCGCTTTACCCAATTTCATGAAGCGGCTCAAAGCGCCGCGAACTGAACCCAACACGCACGCTCACGTGAATCACACGCATTCTCTCACACACTGGACATAAACACATTACAATCACGTGGTGCGAAGGGTCAGCTCAGCTATTTAAATTTCGGAATTTAGACTTGCATTTATTTTTCAAATTTGGTGGGCTGAACATTTTCAGAGCAGAGGGGGAGGAAGCCGGAGTACCCGGAGAGAACCCCCGACGGTCGGCCCGAATGAACGGTGCCACATACGAGAAGGAAAAATCCTTTGCCCCGAGTGGGACTCGAACCCCTGACCTCTCGCATTGGTGACAAGTCTCTTAACCACTAGACCACCGACCGCCCCACCACTTAGACATTCACCTTCACAGCGACAGCAACTGTACGCTGGCGGGGAGCCGGGACAGCCGAATGGTAGAGCGTTGGACTCTCAGTCCTCGGGTTCGTGAGTTCGAGTCCCGGCTGGGGCCACATATTTGTGCTGGCCTTTTCCTCGTTGTCCCGTCTTTGATATCACCCTTACGTGGTGGAAAAGGACGTTTAACTCCCAAACACCCACTCACCCACTTCTATAATGCTGGCACTGAGCCAACTCGATGACAAGGCGACCACACTGGGCGCTCCAGTAGTGTAGCAACAATCGTAGAATCTGAACAGTGTTCGACCGCTCGCGCAAAGTGTTAACAACATTGTTTCGCATTATGATTTTGAGTGAGTAATTTGCTTTTGACCTTCACGTGACCTTGTTCTCCATCAGACGGCAGCTACACGCCCAGCAGGCTGAAGGAAGGCAAGGTGAAGGTCCTGCATCCTAGCGACTGCTCCTGGCGCTGGGGACATAATGTCAACTCCACCGTTCACGTCTGTCTCAAGGACTTGGGCAACAAGGTCTACGGCATGTGTCACGTGAGTCTACCAGCCAGACGCTCGCTATCTCTTACTGGACAGTCGTGGGTGGGTGGGTGGGTATTTGGGAGTTTAGCGTCCTTTTCCACCACATAAGGGTGATATCAAAGACCGGGCAACGAGAAAAATGGCCAGCACAAATATATTTGGCCCCAGCCGGCGGGATTCGAACTCACGACCCGAGCATTGAGAGTCCAACGCTCTACCATTCGGCCACCCCGGCTCCACCTGGACAGTCGTTCAACAACAACAACAACAACAACAACAACAACTAATAATAATAATAATAATAATACTCATAATATCCTGTGTGAGCGCTTTGCCCAGTTTCATGGCTCAAAGCGCCGCGAACTGAACCGAACAATCACGCGTTCATGAATCACACTCATATATGTGCGAAGGGTCGATCAGCTCGGCTATTTAAGTTTCGGGAGTTAGAATTGCATTTAAACATCCAGAGCAGAGGAGGAGGATGCCGGAGTGCCCTAAAAGAACCCCCGACGATCGACCCGAACGAACGGTGCCGCGTAGTTCAGCTGATGCAACGAGCAGGACTCGAACCTCAACCTCTCGCTTTGGTTACCGCAACATTACCGACCGCCCCAGTCTGAGAGCTGTAATGTCCCTGGAGCTAAGTCGGTATAGTTCGCCCGTTTGGGGATGCAAATGTATACCACTCATGTGGAGGAGGGGCTAACGGGGGCGACCGTCTCCCCGCAGCACGGGAGGGGGTGCAAATGTCAATCAATCAATCAATCAATACTTTATTAATCCCTTCCGGGAAATTAAATGTCTGCCGGTGACATACAAACAGGACATGAAAGAGTTCTTAAAAGAGACATAAAACATAAAACAATTTATCACCATAACACACATTTCAAAATTATCACATACACATGTATCACAGACTATATAGAGCGAACGGCCTCCACCCACACACACACCCCGGGGGGTCTGGCGAGGTGAAGTCACGTGGCCGCTGACTTGGTTTTACTTCATGCGAAATATCGACCTAATTGACTGGTATACATTTGCACCCCCTAACGGGCGAGCTATACCAACTGAGCGTCACTCAGCGTCAGTATAGGGGGATTGAGAGATGGAGGCCGCTATTTGGGGCTTCTTTTCTGGGGTCTGTAGATAAGAATAAGAATAAGAATAACTTTATTAATCCCCTCAGGGAAATTTATGGTGTACAGCTCTTGACACAAGAACAGAATCTCCACGTAAAAAAACATCAACCATGCACCCACACGCACTCTTCACTCATACACCCATCACATACACTCATGGCAGGAAGACTGTAAATGATTAAGAACCGAATTTCATAATTGAAAACAGAACTATAAATCAAAAACATAATACTACTTCAGTCCATCAGAGAAACAAAATCTCTATATAGAAAAAACCATGCTTTACGCACTCATCTGCTCATCCAAGCACCACATGCGCACACACACACTCAGCCATCGTCATACACTCTACAACTGCATGCATACCTCCACGCCACATATCACCTGGTGAAATACGTTCCAATGTACTAATCATCATACCTCATAATTTCAGACATAATATAAAACTAAAACTGTTAGAATACATTGAGAACAGGTCGCATGGCCCTGAGCATGATCCAAGATAACGTTACCCACACACACACACACAGTTACAGCGTTCTAGGCTTCGACTTTTCTTCGCTGTAATTACCAGGTTCCACTGCTCGGGTCGTGAGTTCGATACCGGCTGGGGCCAAATATTTGGCTGGCTTTTTCATCGTTGCCCTGTCTTTGATATCACCCTATGTGGTGGAAAAGGACGTTAAACCCCCAAACACCCCCCCCCACCACCACCACCACCACCACCACCTACCCACCTACCCACCAGGTTCCACAAATTTGAGAGCTCTTGACTGCCGACCTGCGTGTTATTGTATATATTTACTGCTATATTTGACACAGTTTGCTGTCGCCGTATTTCAGGGAGACAGCGGAGGTCCGGCTCAAGTGGGCAATGTAGTCATCGGTTTGGCCAGTTTCATGGGCTCCGGCTGTCTGACAGAGTAAGTACTGCAGTGTATAAATGTAACAGTCGTTTGAGTGAGTTGAGAGTATCAAGTCACTGTAGGCTTAAAACGTGCTATTAATATTTTCCATCCTTTGCTAAGCCAACTTAT
>JACVVK020000180.1:27500-70000 GCA_018292915.2 Batillaria attramentaria | reverse complement strand
GACGGGGCAACGATGAAAAAGCCAGCACAAATATTTGGCCCTAGCCGGGATCGAATTCACGATCCGAGCATTAGAAGTCCAACGCTCTACCAAGAGAGAGAGAGAGAGAGATGAAATGAAATGAACCTTCATTTTCCAACGGTGGAAGTTTTTTTTTTGTTTTTTTTTTTTTGGTCTGATGTCCAGTATTACAACTTACCGTTGATACAACTACAAAGAATCATATACAAAAAGTACACTCACAAAGACAACGACATGCACAAAAGGGGTTGATAATAAACAAAGAGCGGGCTACGCACGATTGTAGCTGATAGTAGTTAGCTTATTCCCCTAGCCACACACACGTAATAAGAATCTATGTACATGCACCAGCTGTGCATGAGAGAGAGAGAGAGAGAGGGGGGGGGGGGTAGGTGGGTGTTTAACGTCCTTTTCCACCACAGACGGAGAGAGAGAGGGTGGGTGGGTGTTTGGGGGTTTAACGTCCTTTTCCACCACATACGGAGAGAGAGAGAGGGTGGGTGGGTTGGGTGTTTGGGGGTTTAACGTCCTTTTCCACCATATACGGAGAGAGAGAGAGTGAGAGTGGGTGGGTGGGTGGGTGTTTGGGGGTTTAACGTCCTTTTCCACCACATACGGAGAGGGTAGAGAGAGATGTTTATTCATCAGTCTTTTGTCGAGGGGGGGGGGGGGGAAGCACTGAGCATTAATTAACACTCAAAACAAACATTCGCAGTCCATTCTAGCTGCGAAACAAACAATCGTATCTCATCAACATCTATTTGAACTCTTTCGAACCGATTCACAAAGATTGAAGATCTTGTGATGTTTCAGACCGCTCCACCAAACCATTCACCCTCAGGCTGGATATGGTCATGGGTCCCTGGCTGCTCAACGAAGCGTTCAGATTCTGCGGTCCTGCCGTGGAGCAGCGACACACGCTGAACAGGCGTTTCAAACTGTTCTTGTAGCCACGCCTAAAGGTCGGGTTCATGACACCGTAGACGATCCAGTTCACAGCGTTGTTGAAGAACAGCACAAGATCCATGGACATGCTTACCTCAGGCGGTACCGAAGTAAAGAAACCGACAAGCACGGTGACTCCGTACGGGATGAAAGCGAAGACGATCAGGAGAAACACTATGAACAGAGATCGGACAAATGCTTCCTCCTTCGAGCGTCTTTTCTCTTGACGCCTCTGAAGTTGTTGAAGGTGACTCCGTGGGGGCGTCAGAGGGGTTGAGGGTTCGCTTGGGTTCACGCGCTTACGGTACCGGCTGAGGCTGGCTGACTGCAGCTGTGTCCCAACCATCAATCCAGGTCCATTTACTGGGTGTTCTTTTGACTGGGACGTCGTGGACAACCCCGACACAACCAAGATATGTTCCTGGCGATTTCCTGCCCTTTCAGCGTTTTCTGGTTCTTGTTTTGGGGGCGTACCATTGTCGATAACCTTTGTTGCTGCGTCTGTTTCTCTGTAACAACTCGTTTCTTGTGTGTCTACCGTTGTGTTACAATTTCCTGTCGTTTCTTCGGGTGCGTTTCTTTTGGCGCCTGGGTCTGTAACAGGCACGCCTCCCTTGCCATCCTGCCTCACTCCTGCTGAGTTATCTGAGTCAGTTCTTTCTTCATTAGTTCCTAAGTCCACACAACCGTCAGAAACTTCCCCTTGACCATTATCAGCAGGTTTCAATGGCTCTGCCTTGTGTCTCTTTATTGACAGCAGCGACTTCAGTTTCGACACGTTTACAGCGCTCTCCTTTCCTTGTTGCAGCAATGGATAATTTACTTTCACGCGTATCCGCGCTTGTCGCCAGAAGCGGAAAATGGCGAGATTGCAGTACCCCACAAAACAGAAAGGGATCACAGAAAAGACGATGACCATGACTTTGGCGTACTTGTTAGGATCGGTCCTACTGAAGGAACAGAAATGATTGGCATGACTGTAGCTGTACGATCCTACGCCAACCAGTGGTGGAAGGGCGACAACTGCTGAAAAAAGCCATAGGAACCCGCACCAGATGAAGGTCCTTCGCCACGAGAAAAAGCAAGAGTAGAGATGGGAGTGGCAGACGTGCAGGTAACGGTTGAAGGAAATGCTCAGCAAGGACAGGGTCCCGGCCTAAAAATACGAAAAATATCAGTGAATGACGAAGTTCGGTCAAAATAATGTTCACACACGTTCGTGTGAATGTGGTGGACGTAAAATATCTTCGGTTTTATCTGTTCTTGCAAAGAATTGTTGAAAACTTTTGGAAGGTAATAAGGTCATATTTCTATAAATCACTTGCAGTTTTGTTTTTGGTGTCCCACACACTCAATATCAAGTTTGCAAGTCAAAGAGCGGCCACAGAATAGAATCAACAACAGCAACAAACACTAGCCATGCATGCAAAAATAAAGGAAATAGTTGGTCTTGTATGGAACATTAAATGGCGACGCACCTCTACTGTTGGAGACAGCAGGCTTTCCCTAACCACAACGTTGAAACAAAAACAGTGTAAATCAAACCAGTGCCAACGTCACAGTCAGTATTACTCAGGTGATTCCCCCTCTTTTAGTACTGAGAAATAAACCGTTGTGCGGTCAAGTTATGCAAGTTATTTACACACCCAGGCACACACAAGTCAATCATCAGTAAGACAAATATCTAATGATGCAGCACTCACCAGATACACCACACCAATGATGAATCCATTGGCCCTGCAGTGAGTCTCATTGACGACAGGGTGGTAACCAAGGCAGAGGTCAAGGACGTAAAAGGTCATCCAATATCCCAAGGACACAAGGTCAGCCAGTGCCAGGCTGGCCAGGAAAAAGTTGTGAACACAGCGCATGCGCAATGAGCGACGCCTAAGCACCACCGTCAGCAACAGAATGTTCCCAACCACACCACTCAAAACTTCCAAACTACCGACGATGATGAATATGACACGCGCGACAATGTTTATGTCAACGCCAACGAATGCCGACGAATCGTGTGCTTCGCTGTCATTTTGCTGGCGAGTAGCGTTTGTAGTTGCCATTTTCGAGAAATGCGGTTTCAAGTCGCTTTTTTTCTCTCTCTCTCTCTCTCTATAATTATTTATTGATGGCTCGGATATCGCCACTGAGATCAATTTGTCGGCTTGTAATTTGAAATCTGGGTGACACCATTAACCTTTTTCTCAGTTTCAGTCAGGGTTTCAAATTTCATCACGCGTGTAGCTCCCAATAAAACTGCCAAAATGCGCAGCAGTGCTTCGGTAAATAGGTTTTACAGCTGAAGAACGGCTCCGATGTAAACTCTCCTTCCATGTCCGCACAACTATCGACCCTACAGAAACCTACTGTCTTTGAATAAACGTTCCACGTCAAAACTGAAAATAACGAGCAATCGCTTCTGTTTCCCAGAAACTTCGGCCGTGAAATCACCTGGAAACATTCGCCGTATATAATTAAAATAAACAACTGCACCAAGACTCACAGAATTCGGACGCTAGTAGGTGAATTTAACCGGAGCACAAGCACGTATTCCACTGCATCGTGTCAGACTTTATTCTGTGCACTGAAGAAGAATTTAGATATTTAAACTGCATCCTGGTTCCTTATCATTTTCGAGAAACTACAGCCACGGACGTGTTTAATTGAGAGAAGAAAAAAAAAAGCCAGCCGGATACAAGTCTTATCCAGAATATCATCAGGTGGTCGTATTTCCAACACGGAAACATTTCTACGTCCATGTGGAAAAACAGACATAGTGCCAAACGAAACCATGTCGCTTGCGCCCTATTTCCTGATGGCAGTAGCCCATGATGGGGCGGCATAACTTGTAAACAGAAATATTTCCGCGTTGCTCATTGTAAAGTGCTCGATAGAAGTTGACTGGCCATTTTCGCAACACAATGGACACAGTTCAGTGGGGACCTGACTAATTATCCTTGGGAAAGATGACTCCGACGCACCTGAGGAATCGGTAGTGTTGCTATGATTCGAGTCACGGTGAGCATGGAACAACTGAATACAAAAGAAAACCCCAGATTTCGCACGCGCGCACACACACACACACACACACACACACACACACACACACACACACACACACACACACACACTCTCTCTGTGCACATGCATCCACTCAGTAGCGAAAGTCTGAGTTACACCGTTCACGATTTACTTCAGTGGAGGCAAACATGCAAACACAAATACAGTTCAACACAAGCTAGTGATTGCAGGTTTTGGAACAAAGGGAACGTGGCTGGCTGGCAAAGTGGTGCACTATCATGTGACTTGTATCATGTGACATTTTCCCGTGGTAGCTGGACAAGAATAGTATGCTAAATAAAGAACATTCGTACATGAGAATTCGTACATGAGCTGAAGGGGAGGTGGTGGTGATGGGGCTGGGGTTGGGGTTGGAGTAGGAAAGCAAAATAGAAGTTTGATCTCTACAACCTCCAGGGCCCGCATGTAAAAGTCGGGGTTAAGGAGTTTAGCCCCGGGTTAGAGAACTAAACTAGCTCTAGGGTTAAAATAATTTTCTATTGTTTTTTTGTTTTGTTTTGTTTTGTTTTTGTTGTTTTTTTTAAATCAGGTTGCGGGTCCATTCCAGCAAGGTGCCTTTGCCGTTATAGAAGGATTTTTGTCTGTCTCTCTTTGCTTATTTTTTATATTTAATTTTGTTTGGGGGTTTCTTTTGTCCTAGTCTGGGTTAGGCCCGTAGCCGTGGGTTGAATTAACCTCGAGTTTTACATACGGGCCCTGATTTCGAGTCAGATGACAAATCAAGTCCCTCCGATCCATAATAACTAGATAATAATAATAATAATAATAATAATAATAACAACTGAGTATTGTATAGGCGCTTTACCCAACTTCTTGAATTTGCTCAAAGCGCCGCGAACTGTACCCAAAACGCACGCTCAGGTGAATCACACGTATTCTCTCACACACTGGACACGAACACGTGGTGCGAAGGGTCAGCTCAGCTGTCTAAGTTTCGGAATTTATGAATTTATTTACAAATTTTGTGGGCTGAAACTTTCCAAAGCTGTGTGGCACACAGAACTAAAGCCAGCATTGCAATAACAAACGATGCTCAGCCGCACTCAGCAGTATTGACGCCATAACACTCATTGTCGACAACAGCGTCTTCTGATTTCTCCACCCCGTCGCCTCTGACGACATGCACCAAGCAGACACCGCAAGTTCCTGACGTACCGCCGTTTGAAGGAAGGGTTCATGGCGCCGTACACTATCCAGTTGACAGCACTGTTGAAGAAGAGAACAAGGTTAGCGGCGATGGAGACCTCTGACGGTACAGTCACATACGAGCTGACGATGATGACGGTTCCGAAGGGGAAGAAGGAGCAGAGCATGAGAAGGAACACCACGAAAAGGGATCTCACGAACGCTTCTTCTTTGTTTCTCTTCTTGTCTGTCCGGTGTCTGGGCGACCGAAGGCGGGCATTTGTGCATTGAACTCGTCTTCTTCTGGTTGGTGGTTTTGGCCGGGCGTGTCTGGCACATCCTAGGTATACTGCTGATTCTGGTGATGAATTCTGCGTGGCAAACGCCTCTGTTGCTGTTGACAGTGACATTTCTTCCGAATCGTCTTGGGCACATGGTGCTGCAGACGTGGCGCCTCCTGTCGACTTTGACTGGTGCTGACTGGTATGTTTGAGATCCTGTGTTGGTTCCGATGAAGGTTTCGACTCAGTAAGAAACCCTGCTGGTGCAGACAATGCGTTATCTTGTGAAACGTTGTTTTCTTGGACACTTGAGGTTGCAGACATGGAGTCTGCCGAATTCGACTGGCTATGACTGGTATATCTGAGGACCTGCGTTGGTCCTGATGAAGGTTTCGGTTCAGCAAGATACCCTGCCTGAGCAGAAAATGCGTTCCCTTGTGAAACGTAGCTTTCTTGGGCATTAGCCGTTAGCACCTCAAGGGGAATGTTCTCATTTCTCAAGTCACCCTCTTCTTTCCGTGACTCAAATCTGACCGGGTTTCCGCTTTGCACATCAGACGTGTTTTCTCTGGTCCGACATGTTTCTCTTTCTGTCACCCGATACCTGAAGTGAAACCTCCTCCAGTAACGGAAAATGGCGAAGTTCAAGTAGCCGACCGTCGCCATGGGCAACACAGAGAACAGGATGACCAAGACCTTGGCGTACTGGTTGGGGTCATCCCTGTAGAAGGAACAGAAGTGACTGGCAGCACTGTAGCGGTATGACCCGACCCCCAGGAGCGGCGGGAGAGCTATGGTCACGCCCATGACCCACAGAAGGGCGCAGGAGAGAAGAGTGGACCTGAACGAGAAGAGGCGGTGGTAGAGGCGGCTTCTACACACATGCAGGTAACGGTTGAGAGAGATGCTCAGCAAGGAGAGTGTATGCACCTGGCGAATGAGACGGGGACAGACACCATCAGTGAACAAGAAAAGCAAAAGGTGTGTGTGCGATATATGCTTTATGTAATTTCCTCGTGACCAAAAAAAAAAAAAAAAAATTTTTTGCTGTTGCTGTTGTTGGTGTTGTTGTTGCTGTTGTTGTTTCTACACACTAGTATATTTTGACCGATATGATTTTGACCTCTCAAAGTCCCTCATGTTTCCTAATAGTGTGCAATCGGTAATAATCGCGAGAATAACAGGATTTAAAATATATATATATATTATTTTATTTCATTTTTATTATTATTATTATTATTATTATTATTTATTTATTTATTTACTTTTTTTTTGGGGGGGGGGGGTTAGTGTGGGGGAGGGGTGTGTGTGTGGGGTGGGGGGGGGGAGCTGGTCTTAAAGACACAGATATTTTCCATCTAAATTGATTTCTTAACAGCAGGGCGACTACAGCCTCCGAAATGTACATTCCCTAGACCTCCTCTCTACACATAACATATTTAACAGAAAAAAGTGCATACGTAAAAGAGAAACAGGTTGTTCGAGGCGGCAGACGTTTTTCGTGTTGCTCAATAGATACTCACCACGTAGCACGTTGCTATGAGGAATCCATTGATTCTGCAGTGGACCTGATCTGCCACCGGGTGGTATCCCAGAAGTAGGTCAAGGACAAAGAAGGTCATCCAGTAGGCCAGAATGACGAGGTCAGCCAAGGCCAAGTTGGCAACAAACAAGTTGTGAAAGGAGCGAACGAGTAGCGAATGTGCCCCGAAGAGCACTGTCAGCAGCAAAGAATTACCGATCACACCACTCAGAATCTCTGTGGTGCCGAGGAAAATAAACACTGCACGTGCCACAGGGTTTATGTTTTCTCCAGCGAAATCGGGTGTCTCTTGGTTATTATTCATTCTTTGAACTAAGCTTAACAAACGGCGGGCAAGTAACAGCGAGATTCCGTCGCTTACAAACCTCGGCTTTACAGGCGTATACGTGTAGCAGCCAGATTTTGCCTCCTTGCATCAATTTTTTTTTTTTTTTTTGCAAGTGAGGTGTGTGTAGAAAACAACTCGCTGGCTCCTAGTACAAGACTAATTCATCTGCAGTAGCTCCCAACTATTCTTGATTTTACGATCCGGTGTTTGTTTGGGTTTTTTTTTTCAGCGAAACTAACACAATTATTTCAAATCACATGGAGTCCTTGGTATGCCTGAAACAGCACTGTTCAAAATTGTTGCAACACGAGCGGAAAAACCCAACTCGAAAATGAAATGAAGGAGTTGGCATTCAGGGCTTTTAGGCCTCGAGCTCTCGGGGAAGTAACAGAATAGCCGGATATAGTTGTGGTTGTCTCGCTAATTTCCTGTTTCACGCCCCAGCTGTAAGAAACTCATTGTGTTGAGAAAACTTTGAACGAGGTGTCAAGTTATAGATGAAGGACACAGACAATAACACGGGGTGTAACATAGCGATTCGAACGTGTGCGATTAGAAAGACATATACGAGTAGAAAGCATGTGCGTGTGTGTGTGTGTGGGGGGGGGGGGGGGGGTGGCGATTTATAGTAGTTGTTTTTCAGTAGAACAATCAACTATCATTTTTGTCTGCAGATAGAAGAAAAAGGGTTTTCAGCAGAAAATTCTCTTAAAAAAAAAAAGGAAATAAAGAAGTATCATTCTTTTCTGGAGAAAATTTGTTTTCAGGTACAGACGAGTACTGTCAATTTTTCTGCAGAAAAAGTGCTATTTTTGTCATATATCGCTAACCATAATTATATCCTTTCTCATCGTATAAGCCTATCTATTTCCCTCATCGTACACATTCAAACCGCTAAGTTACACCCCGTGAACCACCCGCACTGACGCATAATACATTTACATGATTATAATACTCTTAATTAATATGTTGTTGTATACATAGCCTTTGTCATGTTGTCCTGTCGCTTTAACAGCTGCCCCACATACAGCATCTGCAGTTTTACTACTAGTACGTGCCAAAATTCACATCACACATGCTCGTCACAGTTATAATACCCTCCGTAGAGTAGATGTACTTTCTTCCTCATGACCAACAGGGAAGATCGGGTGGTTTAACTTTCGCCGAACGTGGGGGGTGCAGTTTTGCACGCACACTTTCATTTAAACTTTCATAGCCTTGTAGCTTTTGCCCCGTGAAACTTTTTCTTCTTTTTATTTTATTTTTTTTGCTGTCACAACTCTTTGCCGGCTCCAGTGGTATTCCTCCCTGGTAATGGGTGGAATCCACGGAGGGCTCGGAAGCTGGGGCAATTTTTATTTTTATGCATGATGATGGAGATAAGGATGATGGTAAGATGGAGGTCCGTGTGGTTTGGGACTGCGGGACAGGGCCGCATTCCACGCTTCCTGTCATAAATATCCAGGCATTAACCAGGCCCGGGAACTACGGCACCTGCGGTGCCGGCCATGTAATCATCCACATCATAAGACATGTCATACCGAGGGAAGCACCCCCAAAGTCGCACCCGTGAAATGGGTGAATCTCGGCTGTATGGCAACAGCCTCCCCACTGGGCCCATAGCACACCACTCTGGGTATGAGCCGACCTAGGTAGGAAAAATCCCGCTTGCCTCGACTGGGACTCGAACCCGGGTCTCCCGGTCCATGGTCCGAAATGCTAACCACTGCGGAGGCCGGTTTGGTGAAACTTCTCGACTTTGTCAATAACAGTATTCGGGAGAAACTGTGTAATTTGATGATAGTAAACAGACAAGTATACGTTCCCCCAACAACAACAACAACAACAACAACCAAAGAAACAAACAAACAAAAACCAAAAAACATACATGTATGTACATATGGCTTACACGGCTAGCTAGTTCAATTAACCTTCTGTCAGTGTAGGGTGGGTGGGTGGGTGTTTTGGGGTTTAACGTCCTTTTCCACCACATAGGGTGATATCAAAGACGGGGCAACGATGAAAAAGCCAGCACAAATATTTGGCCCCAGCCGGGATCGAACTCACGACCGTAGCTTTAGAAGTCCAACGCTCTACCATTTGACCACCTCGGCTCCCCTTCTGTCAGTGTAGAATAGACATGTGCAGCAAAGGTCTCAACAGCCTTTCCGTTGATGTCCGTCGTTTCATGTTGCTTTTCTGTTCATTGTCTCTGTACTGTAACATTGTTTTCTTGGTTCTTGTATTTGTACTAAGACGTATTATCTCATTTTCTGTCAAACATGCTAAAAAGAAAAAATTATTCCATTCGCCACCACGAGCCCATATATGGGATCATACATATAAACCTCACCCATATTCGTTCCTTCGAAGCCACTGCAAATCCTGATTATCAGTTCTAGGGAGACAACAAAGATGCTGAAAGTCCTGAGACTTGTCTCCCTTAAAAGATTCTTTTAGGAGGCGGCCATTTGCAGCACTATATCGTATGTGTTGTTTTGCTTTAGCCATGGCAACACCAATTACTGTTAGATATATTCATTTCATACTAAAAGCAAACTATCCTAGGAATTTTGTTTGAAAAAAAAATTGGGGTCTAATGGGTTAAACAAAAAATTGTACAAGCTTGACCGAGTACCCTCAGTTCTTCTTTTTTGTTTAATTTTCGGGGTGGATGGGAGGCGTTAAAACCGCAAAGGGCCTAACCTTAGTTCAGGACTCAGCCTGGTGAACAATTTCAAGCTCTCTGGTGCACAGCACGCTGGCCATCTCAGGTTTGAGTTGCATTTTTTTCAGCTGCGTTCTGAACTGAGCCTGTATTTTTCCATTAAAAATAAAATAAAAACAAAATAAAAACACACGAATAAACAACAGCAACAAACGCATGTATATGCAGAACACGTACACAAATTGCTTTTGTAGTTCTTTTATGCGTGTAGTTATTCTCACCTTATCCCAGCAGAGGCATGACTGCCTGCCAACACCGTCTTTGGATTGTTTATGTGTGTTAGAAAGTTAGCAGGTGTTATGTCTGTTCTATCAACAGAAGGTTAGTAGGCGTTACGTCTATTTATAGCGTAGTTCTTTGCATTTGCTACTGTAGTTCTTTTATGCGTGTGGTTATTCTAACCTTATCCCAGCAGAGGCATGACTGCCTGCCAACACCGTCTTTGGATTGTTTATGTGTGTTAGAAAGTTAGCAGGTTTTAAGTCTGTTATAGCGACAGAAAGTTTGCGGGTGTTAGGCATGCTATATCGACAGAGGTTGGCGGGTGGTATAGTAGGTCTGTTATATGGACAGGAGGGTAACAGGTGTTAAGTCTGTTATATCGACAGAGAGTTAGCAGGTGTTAGGCCTGTTATATAGACAGAAGGTTGGCATGTGTTAGGTCTGTTAAATCGACAGAAGGTTAGCAGGTGTTAGGCCTGTTATATAGACAGAAGGTTGGCATGTGTTAGGTCTGTTAAATCGACAGAAGGTTAGCAGGTGTTAGGCCTGTTATATAGACAGAAGGTTGGCATGTGTTAGGTCTGTTAAATCGACAGAAGGTTAGCAGGTGTTAGGCCTGTTATATAGACAGAAGGTTGGCATGTGTTAGGTCTGTTAAATCGACAGAAGGTTAGCAGGTGTTAGTACGGCTATATCGACCATACCTCGTTAAAGAAGCATGATTACAAAATGCGACTGTGCAGAGTACACTATTTTGTCTCCATCACAGTTTAAAACTTTAAAGCATTTTCCAGACCAGTAAACGCCGCGATGAACGGCATTTCATGATCAGTGTAGAGTACTTTGGACAGCACAGAAGATCTACACGGCGCTACGACGCGTCACGAGAAACCACAGTGTTGTCAGCTCGTAGTCCAACTGCAGACTGGCGTGACTTCAAATTCACCGAAGGGGGGGTTTGCTACAGTTTCATAAACACCGGCGTAACACGACAAACTTACTCCTCCAACGACGGACTTACTCAAGAGTAAAAAAAAAATCTCGTGAAGAAATTCTTTCTCCCTCTAAGAAACATACTCCTGCTAAACACAACCGACTTACTAAGATGGTAGTTGTACTCCCCTGTTCAAGAAGAAGAAACGTATGCGCAGTGGTGCTTTTTTCTTGAATCGGCTAATGCTACCATTTGTCTGCACAGAGATCGTCTTGAGCTATTTTCTTGGTATCTATCATCACACCACTTAGACACCTCGACAGTGACAGCGTCCGTAATGCTGGTGCTGAGCCAACAGAAGCGTACTCGATAACGCGGCGACCACACTGAGCGCTCCAGTAGTGTAACAACTGTCGCAGAGTTTTTGAATGTTCGACCACTCGCGCAAAGTGTAAACAAAATTGTATCGCATTCAGAGCTGTTCTGTACTAATCATCAAGATAA
Organism: Batillaria attramentaria; assembly: GCA_018292915.2. NCBI lineage: Eukaryota > Metazoa > Mollusca > Gastropoda > Batillariidae > Batillaria > Batillaria attramentaria. Next base: position 58,291 of record JACVVK020000180.1, on the reverse strand, counting down.
AATATTCGGGCGAAACTGTTCCAAAACAGAAGTTGGCTTTACAAAGATGGAAGTAGCCCAATTAAAGGGATTAAGAATTTCTTCGCGAAACTTTTTACTGGGGAGTAACTCCGTCAAGTGTCGTGTTACATCGGTCACAGAGAGAAGCTAGAAACTGTGCAACTGTGATAACGTGGACTCTTGCACCGTGCATGTAGTCGCAGAGGTTTCAAAACCACACAGCTCGTTGGATTTGGGTTTTCGCTAGTCCACCTGATTTCGTGATGCATACAGTCGGCCACAAACTGCCCTGCAAAGTCGGCGCAACGTCAGGGCATAGGCTTTCCTGTACGTCGGGTTGATCACCCCGTACACTAACCAGTTCACCGCGTTGCTGGCAAACAGCACCAGGTCACCGAACACACGAACTTCGTTGGGCATCTGCGGCACCAAGACGCCGAGGAACATGGTGGTTCCGAAGGGCATAAATGTAAAGACGAGTAAGAGAAAGATGGTGTGCAGCGCACGAACTACGGCTTCATCCTTTTTCCGCCTTCTCTCCTGTATCTCGTGAAGAATTTGGAGATGGTAACTGACTGACGAAGTAGTTGACCGATCATGATCATCGCTTGGTCTGTGGTGTACCCCAGGGGAAGGTAGGTCGCCTGCGATTGATACCCGCAGCGTCCTTTTCTTTTCTAGCTCATGTCCAGCAACGCCAGGCTCATTTTCCGTCTGACTCCTGCCTTTGGCGAGTGACAGGCGCGTTCGACTCCCCTCCTTGATGGAAAATTTTGACTCTTGGGTTGGAATGTCCCCTGCATTGGACGATGCTGCCAGTTTCGACTGACTCATCTGCTGAATGGAATATTCTGACTCTTGCCTCTGACTGTCCCCTACGATGGACGATGTTGTCACTTGTGACTGACTCCACTGTTGCATAGAATATGGTGACTCTTGTCTTTGACTGTCCGCTACATTTGACATTGATGTCACTTGCAGTTGACTCGAGAGTTGCGTAGAATACGAAGATGACGCTGCTTGCGATTGACTCAACGCTAGCGTAGAATAGGACGATGATGTTGCTTGCGACTGACTCAGCTGTTGCACAGAATATTTTGACTCTTGCCTTTGATTGGTCCCAGCATTTGACGATGATGCTACTTGTGTTTGACTCAACTGTAGCTTGGAACATTTTGACTTGTGCTTTGGAATGCCCCCTGCATTGGACGATGCTGCCATTTGTCGCTGCTTCTCCTGTCGTATGGAATATTTGGACTCTTGCCCTTGATTGGCCCCTGCATTTGATGACGTGGGCCCTTGTCTTCGGATTTCATATCGCACGGAAGGGTCTGACTGCTGCCTTTGAATACCCTTCGCACTAACTGATGCTCCATCGTGTACTTGACTCTCACGTCTAACGGAACACTTTGACTCCTTCCTTTCCCTGTCCTGTGTACTGGTCGATGCTCCATCTTGTGTTTGACCCTTCAGTTCGACGTGCGTTTTGGATGCTTCCCCGAAGGCATTCTCGGTCTGATCCTGTATTTCCGTTGGTTCGGGTGTTCTCTCAAGGGCGTGGCTCAGGTCTGAGCGTTCTGTCCGTTGGCCGCAACACAGGCAGCATTTGTCGACTTCTGAAGCCTCAGTTAGTGCTCTACTCGGTGTCCATGAACAATCGTCACTGTCCCTGTGCTGCTGGAGCCCTACTCCCGATGTCCACGGATGCAAAACTGAACTGTCGGAGCTTCGAATACTCATAGTTGCATGTCTCAAGTGGCGCAAAATAACGTGATTCCAGTATCCCACAAAACACAGTGGAACTGAAGAGAATAGAATGACCATGGTCAAACCGTACTTGTCAGATTGTTTAAAGGAGCAGGAGTGAACAACAGGGTTGTACCCGTAATGGGCCGGTAATGCGGCGCAAATTCCCAATACCCACAGGCACACACACCACATAATCGCCCTCGGCATGGTTGCGAAGCGCGCATACAGGTTGGCATGGCAGATATGCAGGTAGTGGTTTAAAGAGATGCTTAAAATAGTCAGGGTCCCAGTCTGAAAAAGAAGCACAAACTAGAAGAGTAAAAGATATCTTTGCTGGCTCTCATTTCAACCTGGCCTTTGCAACAGATAATTATAATAATAATAATAATAATAATAATATTTGTAAAGTGCATTTCTTTAGCATAACACTCAATGCGCCAATCACTCACCAACACTCACGCACAATTTCCAGACTGTGGACACGCATACACTGGTGAAACTGACGAGCTACTGACACAGGAAATTACTGGAAGGCTTTACAAAATAGGAATGTTTTATGATTGCTCTTAAAGATAGACAAAGTGGGGTCATTTCTCAGATTGCTGGCAGCGAATTCCAAAAGGTTGGTGCCACAAAGCTGAAAGAATGCTCGCCAAAGGATTTCAGATTGGGAATTTGGAGAAGCCTCTTGAACGACCGGAGGGTTTGCGATGGTTGATAGGTGACAAGCGAAGCCGAAAGGTATGGTGGAAGGGCGCCATCAAAATGACGAAAAGCCAGAACATAAACTTTAAACTGAAGGCGGAAACGAATTGGTAGCCAATGGCTGTTTCCATGTTTACTAGTTAGTTAGTTGGTTAGTTAGTTAGTTAGTTAGTTAGTTAGGCTCAGTTGGAATAGTTCGCCCATTGGGGGGGGGGGGGGGTAAATGCATACCAGTCATGTACAGGAGGGGGAAATGTATACCAGTCGTCCACTGCGAAGGGTGATTGTATACCCGCTCGAACTCACGACCCGAGCATTAGAAGTCCAACGCTCTACCATTCGACCACCCCGGCTTCCCGAGAGAGAGACAGACAGACAGACAGACAGAGACAGACACACACACACACACACACACACACACACATACACACACACACACACACACACACACAGAGAGAGAGAGAGAGAGAGAGAGAGTTACCATATAAACGACCCCAATGAAAAATCCGTTGAAGATACAGTGATTCTTGTTCATGACAGGGTGGTAATCCAAAATAAGGTCAGCGGCTAAGAAGACCATCCAGTACCCAACACAGAGCATGTCACTCACAGCCAGGTTGGCAATCAAAAAGCTGTACAACTTCCGCGCGTTCAGCAGATGGCGCGTGTACATGACAGTCAGCAGAAACATGTTGCCTACCACACCACTGAAGATCTCTAGGCAAGCGATGACGATAAACACCACACGCGCAACAGCGTTTAATTTCTCCCCGATCAACTCCGTCTCATCGCTGGTATTCATTTTCTTCACAGCGATGTGCGTGAAAAGTCAAGTATACACAGTATCGTCATTGGCGGAAGTAGATGTATGAAAATGCGGCATTGAAACCATGCTGATTTACCTTTTTTATATTTATGCACAGTCCGTTTTCGGAGACACCGGATTCGTTCCTTCTGCAATACGGTTTCCAGTGAAACGATAATGATATAGGCCTCGACGGCTTTTTTTCCCCCTAGATATGATCACTTCAAAGTCTTCAGAATGTTCACTGATGCTCAGCCCACTGTCTCGCCTCAAAGTAAATAGAACAACTCTCATTACTTGTTACGTCATTACGGCAGTGACGTTTCTACTGACGTCATTCGTCATTTTCGTAGACCTACTACAGTCGGAGGGGGGAGGACGGAAGCACCTGTCATCAAGCCAGCGATACATGTGCGTGCGTGCGTGCGTGCGTGCGTGTGAGTGTGTGTGTGTGTGTGTGTGTGTGTGTGTGTGTGTGTGTGTGTGTGTGTGTGTGTGTGAGAGAGAGAGAGAGAGAGAGAGAGAGAGAGAGAGAGTGAGAGAGAGAGAGAGAGAGAGAGATCAGAACTCAGTGACTTCCTCTGTGTGTGTGTGTGTGTGTGTGTGTGTGTGTGTGTGTGTGTGTGTGTGTGTGTGTGTGTCTGTGTGTCTGTGTGTGTGTGTGTGTCACAGACCTAAAAAAGACTTTTTTTAGGTCTGTGGTGTGTGTGTGTGTGTGTGTGTGTGTGTGTGTGTGTGTGTGTGTGTGTGTGTGTGTGTGTGTGTGTGTGTGTGTGTGTGTGTGTGTGTGTGTGTGTGTGTGTGTGAGTGCGTGTGTGTGTGTGTGTGTGTGTGAGTGTGTGTGTGTGTGTGTGTGAGTGTGTGTGTGTGTGTGTGTGTGTGTGTGTGTGTGTGTGTGTGTGTGTGTGTGTGTGTGTGTGTGTGTGAGTGCGTGTGTGTGTGTGTGTGTGTGTGTGTGTGTGTGTGTGTGTGTGTGTGTGTGTGCGTGTGTGTGTGTGTGTGTGTGTGTGTGTGTGTGTGTGTGTGTGTGTGTGTGAGTGCGTGTGCGATCAGCACTCAGTGACTTCCTTTTTACACTACTCGCCAGTGCAAATTTTCAGTGAGTTAACTGTGAGTGCTTTACGTCTAGAAATAGTAAGAAAACAGAGAGACAGAGAAAGTGTGAGTTATGACTTTCTGTAACCCACTCAGTTGACGAGTTTACAAAAACACACTCCGTGTCATCAGTCAAAGACGCGCAGAAAGTGAGTCATTTCAAACATTTGGAACTTTTACGTCACGACCGGTACATTGTTATTTTGTTCACTTTTGGGGGTGAAATTTCATGTTGCTTTAATCACTTAAAAAATGATCGCAAAGAAAATCCTCTGTGAAGTATTTGCGAGTGCACTTTTGAATATCAGTACATGAGCACATGCTTTAAATGATATAATTCTAAACATCGAGCACTTTCAACTACCCTACGCATTTCCTCACGAGTCAGTGCGCAAAATTTTGAGGGGGTACAAAATCCTTAGTCACCCTACCAGACATACAAAATGCCGCCAAAAAAAAAGTAAAAAAGTATGCTACTAGAGCAGCAGAGGTAAGAGTCTGAATGCCCATGGTATTAATGGAGGCTCGATAGCAATAGAAAAAAAATCTCGTGGCTTCTTTTCTGGTAAACCACTCGAACTAATCATGCTCTAATATATTAATCCTTTCGTCCCCAGTTGTCTAAGTAGCCAGTAGGGATTCCCTCAGCTTCTGCTCACACTTGCTCACACTCACACTCGATATGTTTGTGTATGTAGACCTGAGTACTTATGTGAGTGTGTATGCAGCCAGTAGTATGTGCGAGTGTGTGTATATATGCTTTGTTCCTGATTTTGTTTTGTTCGGTTGTTCTCTCGTTGTTGTTGTTGTTGTTGTTGTTGTTTTTTGTTGCTGTTTTGTTGTTGTTGTTGTTTTTTGTTTGTTGTTACAGTCAAACCTGTGTAAGGCGGTCACCCAAGGGACTGGGTCAAACTGACCGCCTTAGACAGGTGGCCTGGTTATCCAGGGTGGCATGTCAACAGCTAGCATGTCAGGGGATCCACTGGGGTGACCGGGTTAAGCAGTGGCATGGCTTATAGAGGTGACCGCCTTGGCAGGTTCGACTGTATTGTTTTTTGTTGTTGATATTGTCGTTGTTTCAGTTTTATTTTGATATGTTTCCTTTTGCTTTCCTATGCCTCCGGAGGGTTGGAAAAATAAACTTGACTTGACTTGATATGTTTGTGTCGAGATTTCGTGTCATTTCTGTCCACTCTTGTATGCCAGGATTACAAAAGAGGAATATATAAAAAATAAGTCAATTCTTAAAAACAACCGCTGAAATTTAATAGCCAATTTTCTCAAGTGTTTGTTTGCAGGTTCTTCCCTTTTTTTCGACCAGCATTGCCGAAAATAAAATTTGTCAATTGATAGGAAAAAAGTTCCATTTCCGATCGAGAGCTCAAGAGTGAATTAAAGCTGAGGGTATTCTCCACCGACATCTGATTGTCCCGAGCTTCCAACTGTGTTTTCTTGTGTGAGTGTGCAAGTGATTAAGTTGAACGCAGAGTTAACAATTATATTGCCCTGTGTATTTCTGTGGACATGTTGAAAACTGATTTTAGGCCCAGTTCAGCCTGGAGAATGGTTTGTTTCTGGCCACTTTCTTGTGTGAGTGATGATTATTTAGGGTTGCTTTTGTCTATACGTGTTTGCACTCCTAGCCTCGTTCTGCGGTTGTGGAAATGGATACTGCTGATTTCGTTGTTGATGATTTTGGTGACATCTTGACTGTAATACAATTACTACTGTAACACACACACACACACACACACACACACACACACACACACACACACACACACACACACAACACACACACACACACACACACACACACACACACACAGCCAGAACAGCCAGTTATTTTCTTCATCATGATGAAGTTGCTTTCCTTTGAGCAAAAGTAACACAGACACACATGAACAACTATTGAATCCTGTTACAACAAACTGTTCTGGTCTAACCGATTATTCCACGGTGGCTATAGTTGTAATGGCAAACGACTACCGTTGTGACTACAGAGAAATACTGCCAGGAATCTGCTAGACTAGCTGCTTTTATAAGATATTGTTAAGAAATTACATGGATTACAAATAAGATTTGAAAATTATTCTAAACAGTTCTCGCCAGATCCATGCCACAACACTCAACTTGTTCAGTATGTATAGTCCAAGTGTCCTGTTCTGTTAAGGAATTGACAAGGAATTGGTGAGGCTGGGAAATTAATATAAGCGTTGGCCTTATTATGCTTCTCTTCAAATACAAATTATGAAATTTGCTCTTGGATTAGAAAGTTAACCTGTCGTCTGACTGATGTGGAAAAAGTTTAAACTTAATACCAGCAGGCAGTCTGCTGTAGTTCGAGAAGTCCAACAGATTTAATAAAGTAAAACAAAATGACTAAAACAAAGGGAGGGGTTATGGAATCGCTGATACGCGTTTAACTTTCAAAGGTACGGGCAAAGACATGGTATGAGTACAACTGCAAAGACACGTGTCAGCCAAAATTGTTCGGGTTTGTTGTTGTTGTAGTTGATTTATTTTTTGTTTTGTGCGTGCGTTCGTGCGTGCGTGCGTGCGTGCATGAGAGAGAGAGGGGGGGGGGGGAGAGCATATGGGAGCGCGCGCGTGTGTGTTTGTATGTGTGTGTGCGTGTGTGTACGTGTGCGTGTGTGCATGCGTGTACGTGTTCAGTTTATGTGTAACTATCGCTGACATTGCTAGCTGCTCTTCACGGAATGGTTACTGATACACCACAGGAAAAAAAAAAAAGAAAAAAAAAAAGGCACACAGAAGGGAAATAACTCGTCAGTCGTTGGGCGGTTAGGGGTTCGTCGGCATTCCAGATACGCGTAGATTTTGCTGTTCACTCCATGGAGTTGTACACACGTCTCAAGGTCAGCGCCATGACAACCATGTACAGCGGCCACGACAGTAGGTACTGCTCAGCTGTCAATCAAACATTAATAAATAAATTAACAATAAAACTGCATTAAGGAAATTCCTCAGTGGTTGCATGTCGCTGCACGACAGGTTTAGTCCTATGGTTACATTTTTTTCTTTCTTTCTTTTGACATGATTCTATTTGTCACAATAAACGTGTTGCTCTTGCACCCCCCCCCCCCACCTCCCCCCTCTCTCTCTCTCTTTCTCTCCCTCTGTGCGCGCGTGTTTTCTTTACATTGGCGGGGTTTTTTTTTTTGTTTGTTTGTTTGTTTGCTTGCTTGCTTGCTTTTCCCCCCTTTTTATATTAATTAATTAATTAATCATATTTTTATTTTATTTATTCATTATATTTATATTTACCTTTATTTATAATATTTTTATGTTTATCTTTATTTTTATTTTATTTATTTATACATTTATTTTATTTTATTTCTTTTTGAGGGTGCCGGGGGGGGGGGGGGTACGTGAATTAATAAACAGAGGGTGCTTGGTGCTTGGTGGGGGGGGGGGTACGTGAATTAATGAACAGAAGCTTCTGTGTGCCAGTAGCTTTAATACGCGTGTAGTTAATCGAGTGAGTCTCTAATTCAGGGCAAATTCTGCTTTCATTCTTGAAACAAGAACACGCGTTGCACGCTTACTGGCATCATTCATTCATTCATTCATTCATTCATTCACTCCCAGGTAATATATAATAGCCACTCATCAGTGCCGACAAGCGGGTCCTCAGTCCGCAACCAACAACCAAAAAACCCCAAACAAACAAACAAACAAACAAACAAACAAACAAACAAACAAACAAACAAAACCAAAAAGAAAAAAAAACAAACAAACAAACAAACTCAACTTGTGTAGAATCTATTTTGTAAGCCATGTATGTTTGTGTCTAAGTATTCAGTATAGGTAAATCATGTATGTATGTGTTTGTCTATATGTATTTGTGTAATGTCTGTATGTATACTTGTAATAAAAAGGAAAAAAAAGTTTGAATTAGCATAATAATTATGTGACAAGAAAAAAAAAAACAACAACAACAACAAACAACCCCCCCCCCCCAAAAAAAAAAAAAACAAAAACAAAAAAAACAAACAAACAAACAAACAAACAAACAAAAACACCCGTCGCCTGTATGCTCTGAAGGTGATACACTTGTACAACAACGTACACGCCAGCCAGAGTCACAACAATGGTTTCAGATGCTGTACTGTGACCCAAGGGATTCAGCGCATTCGATAAAAAGTTTTACTTAACCTTCGGACGTGGGTAAAAAATTTGCACACACATTGCTTTAGATGAACGTATCTCGGTCAATATTTATGTCACACCTTTGAAATTTCATGACTTTGTCAATAAATGGTTTGACTATGTTCATGCCAACAATTGTGTTGTTTAACTTGTAATTAGCAGAGTAATTAAAGAATAAGTTATGAATTGCCTATATAAAAACCATGGGTAATTGGTTTCCTACGATGTAGGACTAGGAATAAGTTGAAATTTACCTTTCTAAAAACCATTGGTAATTTGTTTCCCACGACGTAGGACTAGGAATAAGTCGAAAATTACCTATTTAAAAACCATGGGTAAGTTGTTTCACGCGATGTAAGACTAAGAAGGTTTTTTTTAGCGACGTAGCCGGAAGGTTAAAAAAGATTTTTTAAAAATCATAAGATACAACCACTATTTACCGGCATGTTCACATGTCGCGCTTCACCAACCATTTTCTCAAAATCAGTGCTTTTAGCAGCAGGTTTTCAAAAAAAAAAAAAAAAAAAGCATCTCAAGCGTACAAAATGCCACAAACATAATTTCGCTTATTGCACTTTTCAGTGACTCCACAATGGAACTAAACGAGGCAACTTCTCTGTCTCACTCAATCTTCTAAAAACAACAACAACAACAACAACAACAACAAAAAACCAGCTAGTATCTATCAACACAATACAAAAAAACACAAACAAAACACACAGAGCCACACTCGTAACAATCTACGTAAATATCACGTACCACCACCACAAGCCGAATCGTAGGCGTTTTTGAAGGTGGTATACGCTGACTCCGAAGTGCAGCCAGCGGTGGTTGTACAGGTTATGTATGTCTTGTATGCTCTGTGGGGGAAAAAGGCGATAGTGTTAAACACACACACACACACACACACACACACACACACACACACACACACACACACACACACACACACACACACACTGTGGTCTACAGAAGAAAAGGTTTGTCAATATGTTGTGGCAATGACAGTTACTCCTTCTGTTGTTTTACTTAAGCAGCTGGGGGGTGGGGGGGAGGGACAGAGAAAGAGACAAAGACAGACAGAGAGACAAGCAGAGAGACAGACAGAGACATAAACAGAAAGACAGACGGACATAGACAGACATAGGCAGAGATAGGCAGACAGACAGAGACGGAGAGACTCACGTGCAGAACTCGGTGGAACAGAGAGAGAGAGAGGCAGACAGACAGAGACAGACAGAGACAGACAGACAGACACACAGACACACAGACAGCCACAGACAGAGAGACTCACGTGCACCACTCGGAGGAACCTGAAGTAAGAGCAGAAATGGCACTGCTCAACGTCGTACCACAGGTAGCCCATGCCGTTGCGTCGCACGCACATTCGGCTTGTAGAAGCAGTGCGCCTTAAACAAATGCACAGATAACATTACTTCCCACAACGTTTACGTAACAAACAAAAAAAATAGACCCGCCACAGAAGTGACGGTTTAATGCAATTTACAACCACATGCGGGTGACATCAAAGGCGGGGCAACGAGAAAAAAAGCCAGTACAAATATTTGTATTTGGTCCCAGCTGGGAAACGAACACAAGACGCTAGCATTGAAAGTCCAGCGCTCTACCACTCGTCTATTTCTGCCCCAGAGAGAGAGAGAGAGAGAGAGAGAGACAGACAGACAGACAGACAGACAGACAGACAGAAAAAAAGAAAAGCGAACCCATAAGAAAAAAACAACAACACAAAAAAGCCACGAGAAATGTGCAAAGGACAGGATGGGAGACATAAAACAGAACAAATGACAGCCACAACAACAACCTGAAAATCAACATTTGTCATATTTTATGTTTATAAACAAAAGATGACTAAACAAATACCAACAACATGGCCATCAAGCAACAGAAGAACAGTAACAAACAACAACAACAACAACAAAATGCGAACAATTACCTGCAAAAACGCAGGCTGTCAGGAGGAACTTGAAGCTTGCCATTTTGACTCTAGCGAAACGCAGTCGTGTGCTGTCTCAGCCTTGGCCGGTGTTTGACAGGTTGTCCGGTAGGCACCCACACGCACACCCCCGTGTTATATAAGGGTATACTGCCGTTGTCCTTAGCAACAGCCTCGTTCTGACGCTTGCCCATTTGTACGCTCCGCCTACCACCGTAGGTTTTAGTCAAGAGCCCATTATTGTCGGCTGTTGGTTTTGTTTAGACACGTTTCAGAAAGGCGCCAACTGAATGTAAACACGTGAGCTTCGCTTCTGAATGCGATCCCTGGCCGCTCTGCCAGCTCAGATCAAATTTTCGACACCTCCTTAGGCTCCTTGCGTGCCGGGTAGTTCAGCACTGGTTGGTTAGATGGAGTTTAAAGGCCCAATATTTGTTATGCTCTCATAGCTGCTTTGGTGGTGTCTAGCGCATCCCACCACTTTCAGACACCTGTTTAGTGACAACATATCAAATGCTGGCACTGAGCCACCAGAAGAGTACACTGAGAAAGAATTTTGTCGGCAAGACCAACCGCTCAGTCGTAGAATTTAAATGATCGACCGCTCGAGCAACGTGTAGACAGCATTGTCTCGCAATGAGAGGTCTACTTATCTTCAAATTTAAAATAAAATAAATAAATAAATTAATTAATTAATAATTGATTAAAACGGTGGGGGAGAAAAGGACCAGAAAACAACAGTAAAAACCTCACAACACCCATCCTTTGGTGAGAGAGGACCATGGACTGTGTGTAAAAAAAAAAATGGGGGAGGAAACAACAGAAAAGAATAGTACAAATCAGTAAAAACATCACAACATGGTTAATTAAGGAACCGTTAATCTTGCCTGATTTTCGTATACAGGGTCAAAACCGAAAAAGAGTCGAAAACGTCTGATACTCGTGCGGGGTACGACGGTGTGTGAATGTGAAGGTCAATCGGCCGAGGGACATCACCTTTTTTTTTTTCTTTTCTTTTTTGTTTAATACTTGTTATACCTTTCGGGAAATTCGGGCTGCTTCCTCCTGGGGAAGCGCGTCGCCGCGGTGTATCGCCACCCAATACCTATCCTTTTTTTAAATACAATTTTGATGGGGGAGGAAAGCCGGATTACCCGGAGAGAAACCCCCGATGGGCAGCCCGGCAGCCAGGAAAATTCGGTATCACATAATAATTATTATCACAAGCTCGACCTGGGCTCGAACCCACGCTTCATCGCCATGACATTGGTGACGGCCGTTCAGTAGCGCAGCTGCTGAATCCGACGCGCTACCTATTAGGCCCCCCCCCCAACACACACACACACACACACACACACACACACACACACACACACACCCGCCTCTCCTCGTGTGCTTTCCGAGACGGTCAGTCGACAAGGACAATTTAAGCGTCACGACAGACGAGAAGGGGGGTTGATTTAATCATTACAAATGCTGCTGAGTCTTCGTGTGAATTTGATTTGAACTGGATTGTAAGATCATCAGCAAATTCCTGCCATCAGGAAGATTCGAACACGGTATCTCAGGATCGTCTTAACCACTAAAACAAACCTTGCAAAGTGTAAAGTCGTCCGCGTGAGTCTTTACTATAGCTATCAAAATTACCCTCCCCACCCCCCCCCCCCCCTCCCCTCCCCTTCCTCCCCAAACAAAAGAACGCCGAAGTGTGGATTGTTTCGTCCAGGAGGTCATCGACATCTTGTCCTTTGCTGTAGGCCTTCCAAAGTCTATGGTGCGGATGAAATATAGATAGGCTTACGGTCGGCAGACAATCCGAGAGGTCGGGCTCAAACAAAAGAATCTAGTGGAAGCTGAGATCCTGGGACCAGCCTGTTCTGGCAATAGTCCTGGCGCGTATACATTCAGGCATTGTGTCACATGAGCCTGAACTGTCCAACCAACAATGCAGAGTCACGGTGCGGCTGGCAAGGGCTTGTCGAAAGGTCTAGCCTAATAATGCTTTGTTAATTGTTTTGTTTGGCGGTTGATGCGATAGCTATCGGGCGACTCGACGCAGCTGACATTTGGTGCTTGGGCGATGAAACTCGATTCCTAGTGCTGCCATACAAAGTTAGATAATTATGTGATAATGATAGGCCGGCTGGTCGCGTGCGTGTTAGTTGTTCCTAGCTGGCTAGAAAGCCAAAACGTTTCAGGGTGCGTGCGTGCGTGCGTGCGTGCGTGCGTGTGTGTGCGTGCGTGTGTGTGTGTGTGTGTGTGTGTGTGTGTGTGTGTGTGTGTGCTAGGGAGCTTTCTCAATATTCATGATCCCTTTTCATGAGAGAAAGGGTCTGCGTGTGATGACTGCATTTATGCGTTTGGGCCCGATCGCTCGGACTGTCTGCCAACCGTATCTGTATTTTACCCGTATCATATACGCTGGAAGGACTACAGCAAAGGACAATACGTCAATGACCTCCCGGAGGAAACAATCTACATATCAGCGTTCTTTTATTCAGTTGGAAGCGGGGGGGGGGGGGGGGGGGGTTGACAGCATGTTTAGTGCTTGTTTGATGTGCTTGTAGACAGTAATTTTGTGGTTTTTATTTCATCTTTGAACAGATTTAAGTTACGCTTCAGTGATTTCGTTTATTCCGTCAGTGATGTTTAGTTTCAATTTATGATGAAACTCCTTAGCGGTAGGGTAGTGTTGGCAATACGGGTGCGTGTGACGACTGAATTCATTGCATGCAGCGTGGTGTACATGGGATGGGTTGGGTATGTTTTGTGCTGTTTGGTGTGCGTGTAGCCGACACATTCTTGTATGTGTCTTGTAGTGTATTGGTTAGGGAAATGGGTAGGGTTATTGTCGGTTTCGAGAGAAGGGGATGCAGTCATCTTTTGTGGTGTGTGTGTGTGTGTGTGTGTGTGTGTGTGTGTGTGTGTGTGTTGTTGTTGTTGTTGTTGTTCTTGTTCTTGTTCTTGTTTAACCAACACTTATCCTAAAGCTAAGGGTGGGTGGGTGGGTGGGTGATTGGGGGTTTAACGTCCTTTTCCACCACATAGGGTGATATCAAAGACGGGGCAACGATGAAAAAGCCAGCACAAATATTTAGCCCCAGCCGGGATCGAACTCACGACCCGAGCATCAGAAGTCCAACGCTTTACCATTCGACCATTCCGGCTCCCCCTAAAGCTAAGGAGTTCAGTTCTATCACTACTGGAGTCTGAAGTTACTGACGAAATGAATGAAATCACTTAACCTTCTTAGCCTTGCTCTTCTCGATAAACAGACCCCGAAAGTAAAGTTGAAGTCCATGGGTACAAACAGTTAGTATCAAGAATATGTGTCATAGACTTCCTGAATAAAGGCTGAGTAAGGTGGAAGAGAAAATGATTTCAATTGCGGTGAACTGTCTACAACACTGACGTGCACTTTCCCACCAGGAAGAAACTTAATTCAGTAGTTCAGCGTTCGTTTTTCTTACTCAGTTTCGCCTGCACTCGCTGATTTGCCGCGGTTGAAAGGTGTTTTCCTGTTCCTGCTACATAGTTAAATATAAGATTATCTGGTAACATCTTGCTTGTGTGTATTAAACTCTCAGAACCTTGACCGATGTTGTTTATTTCAGAGGGGTTTAACAACCTTTGTGCGCAGTGTGAGAACTTACTTATTTACTTAGGGCCCTTGGCTCCAAGTGGAGCATAGGCCATCGACAACCCTTCGCCATCGCACTCTGTTCTGGGCTATTCTTGCCATTCCAGCCCAGTTGGTCCCCTGCTTATATAGCCCTGCCTCAGTGTCCCGCCTCCAGCTGTTGCGAGGCCGGCCTCTCTTCCCTTTCCCCTGCGGGTTCCATGTCAGGGCTTGGCGTGTGGTGCTGGATGGTGGCTTCCTGAGGGTGTGTCCAATCCAGCCCCACTTCCTCCGCAGGATCTGCTTGTCCACTGGTTCCTGCCCCGCTCGCTCCCACAGCTCTTCGTTCCGGATCTTCTCTGGCCATCGGATGTTGAAGATGCGCCTCAGACAGCTGTTGAGAAATGTCTGGATCTTCTCCTGCATCGTCTTCGTTGTCCTCTATGTTTTGCATCCATAGAGCAGACCTGACTTCACGTTGGAGTTGAAGATGCGAGCAGTGTGAGAAAACGCAAAATTTTCTAAAGCCTAGAGCCCAACATTTGTGCTTGCTTTTCCTCGTTGCTTCGTCTGTGAAGCCTCTACCTCTTTGTTCGTAACGCCTCTGAGATTGAAAACCGCCGCTTTCGAAGCTGTAAGGTTGTTTGTCAGGTAGAAGGATGTTTTATTTGGCCATCACTAATGGCCATGTCACACGAGAGGGCAAAAACACTTGAAAACATTGTTTTCAGATGTTTCGCTGCGAAACAACGTGTTTTGTCGTGTGACATACTTCACAACAATGTTTTCAAAACATGTTTTGATCGTGTTTTCAGTTTTAGAGCCTGCCCTAAAATCCGAAAACATGTTTTGTGTTTCAACCAATGAAAGCCGCCGTGCGGAGTGTCAAGTGGACACCTTCCCGTATCCGCTCAGTCAACATGTCCGTAGCGGGACCCTCTCTCTAACTCTCTCTCGCCTTAGACGCGCGCTTGCTTGTTTTCACGTGTGTCCTGTATTGTTTCGGAAAGCATGTTTCGGGCGTTTTGCCTTTCAAAACATGTTTTATGAAACATGTTTTAGGAAAACATGTTTTCAGTGTGACATCGCCTTAAACGGCATCTGCTTTTACAGAAACGCGACTTTTTTTTCTTTTTTTTTTGAACCTACGGTCAAGTGAACAGACTGGGACACGACGAAGCTTCTAAAAATAGCCACCAATCAGCGCCGTTTAGCTGGCCCTCGATCAGTCCTCAACCACTCGTCTGCTGAGTACGCGATACGCTACTAGAACAATTAACTTATAGAGACTCGCCACAATGGTCTCAGATGCTGTACTGCGAGCCAAGAGACTGATCCTGATGTACAGAGTCAGCGCATTCGATGAAAAGGTTTAGACACGCTGTTGTGTGCCTGTCTTACGTATAGAGACTTAAATATGGCCCGTGTGTAGCGGAAACGGGCATGAGCAAAATGCAGTGGTAAATTTGACAATCCAGGTACGTTGGCAGACATTGATCACGGGAGATCAAGACGCTAACCCACAACCAACCATCCAAACTGTTTGTTTTTCATTTTTTATTTTTTTTTTTTGTTTTTTTCTTTTGGTTTTGTTTCTTTGTTTGGATTTGTTGTTGTTGTTGTTGTTGCTGGGTTTGTTTGTTTGTTTGTTTGTTTGTTTGTTTGTTTGTTTTTTTTTTTTGGGGGGGGGGGTTTCCTCTGGCGAACTCCTCTCCGCGCTCGAAAACAAACGTATGTAGCTTTGCTTCGGCCACTGCAATACCATGGCTACCATTACTAGTCATCCGATGGACAACACTTCTTGCTCAAATTCAAGCAGTGCAGACGCTCGTGCACAGTTTGTTGGAGTAGAGTTGAACATTATTGCACGTGTGTTTTACATCATCATCGGGAGCTTGGAAATATTGTGTGGGGTGATTGGCAGTCTTCTCCTTCTGTCCGTCATCCTGCGACGACGCTCACTGCGCGTGCGCTCCGTTCACAAGGTCTTTATCGCCAACCTGGCACTGTCTGACCTTTTGACCTTGGGCTACTGGATGACCTTCTTCGTCCTTGACCTGATTCTTGGGTATCACCCTGTTGTCAGCATGACCCACTGTCTGTGTAATGGACTTATCATTGGCATCTGTTTTGTGGTGAGTACTCTTCCATTTGTGTGTGTGTATGTGTGTGTGTGTGTGTGTGTGTGTGTGTGTGTGTGTGTGTGTGTGTGTGTGTGTGTGTGTGTGTGCGAGCGACTGGAATTTGATTCAAAAGTGTTGACGACGAATATTGTCATAACGGATATCTGAAATGTGATCTGAGCATGCGCACGTCAGTGTATGAACGTCTCTGTATCGGTGTCTGGTGGATAAACAGCCCATTTCTTTCACGCCCACCCACCCCCCAAAAAAAATCCATTGGAAAAATTAGGTACTACTTACGAACGAACGAACGAACTTTATTTTCCAACGGAAGTGATTTAACCAAACAATGATTAATTTTCAATCAGCCGTTGCTACAACAACAACAAAATAACAAAACATTACAATGGCAACATAAATGGAAATACAAAAAAGAAGAAAGAAAAACAATGGCAAAATAAAGAAAATAATTTAGATAATTACAGAAAAAGAAGAAGAGGGGATGGAGGGGGGGGGCCCTATTTCCTACTGTTCAAAGACCCATCTACCGATAATGCCATGCTCACAATTTGCTCTAAGCTCTTCTTGTAATGTCTAACATCGTACCACTTTGATACCCACACAGTGTCACGGACTGGCACTGAGCCTGCAGAAGGCTTCGCGCGACGCAAAAATCGAGGCAGAGACATCTTGCTGGAATTGACCTGTCCTTCCTGATTTAAAAAACAAAAACAACAGGAAATAAATTTACCCCTGCGCTAGGTTTAGGTCCAGGTTAGACTCTAACACGGGGCTAAACTCCTTAACCCCGACATTTACATGCGGGCCCTGATGGTTAGTTCATGCAACCGCTGAGTAGAACAGACTCTGGCCATTTGAACATTCGTTCGCATAGCCTGCAGACGGCAAAGCATTGCTTCGTATATCTAGTGTACACGTACATTTGCAGCTGTAGCAAAACATATATTGGCCTTGTAATCTGGAAAATATATGCGCGGTTAAATCCCCTGAAGCACTTTCCTTCTTTTCTTTCCCCCACAGAGTTCTGCCCTTTCCCTGACTAGTATCACCCTGAACCGCTACCTACACGTCTGCCACGACCGCATCTATACCCGGATCTTCTCCCTGAAGACCACAATCGTCTGGTGTCTCATGGTGTGGGTGGCGGCCGCTGTCATTGCCTTCCCTCCCCTAGTAGGTGGCGGTTCCTACCACTACAACCCCAAGGGTCATTTCTGCTCCTTCAACAGAGAAGATCCTCACCTCTACCCGAAGATTGCCGTCGTGATTAACTCTCTCGTTCCCATGATCTTTATTGGCTACTGGAATTACGCAATTTTCCGGTTCTGGAAAACTTCTCGGTCGAAGCTGACGAAACAGTGTCGCAGGTTGTAGGGAAAAGACACGGAGAGGAATTCTGGTCAAGATCTTGCGATGCGGACTGAAGAACAAAAAAGGACAGGAATCTGACTGTGACGAGTTAGATCAAGGTGCCACCAGATATGAACTGGAAACCCAAGGAACACAGCCTGACATTGAAAGAAGAGAGGGTGATTTGCTTTCAGGGCCCACAACAGTTCCTGGTTACTCTAGATAATGCCTGGAGGATAAGTCTTCCCCAAGCACAGAATCGGTTCCAGGTCAGCCCAAAGGGAGGACCAGGTCGACAGAAAGAAAGACGGAACGACAGATTTTGGTTTTCACGAGAAACACAGAGAAACAAAAGCAGGCGGACACAAACATGAGCTTTCTCCATCAGGTTGAAGAACTACCGCAAACACAGCCACCTGGAAGGCCTGCCGTCCACAAAACTGTCTCAAGGTCGGACCTTAACCGCTTGAAAGAGCGCGACGTAACGCCACGTCAGCGGATTCAGCCCCGCTTTCAGAAAGAGCGCGCCAAGGAGGAGGCACTGGTCAGGTCTTTGCGAGTGGTGTTTCTTCTCATGGTGGTCACTTTCTTTCCGTACGGAGTCAGCATCGCTGTCAACTCCGCTACGCCCCTCCCTGCTGAGGTCACCATTGCTGCAGATCTGTTTCTATTTCTAAACAATGCTGTGAACTGGATCGTGTATGGGGCGATGAACCCGTCGTTCAGGCGTGGCTATGCCAAGAGTTTGCGGTGCTTAGTCAGTATGAATTTGTGTACGCGTCCTGTGACCAGGATAAACAGACCCCGAAACTAAACTTGAAGTGCATAGGTGCAACCAATAGGTATCAAGTATATGAGTCACAGAGTTCCCGAGGAAAGGCTGAGTGAAGGGGGGAAAGGAAATGAATTTAATTGCGGTGAACTGTCTACAACACTGACATGTGCACTTTCCCACCACGAAGAAACTTAATTCAGCGCTCGTTTTGCAACATTTCGCCTACATTCATTTGCCGCTGCTGAAAGGTGTTTTCCTTCTTCCTGCTGTGTGATTAATAATAAGAGTAGCAGGTAACATCTTGCTTGTGTGTTTTAAACACACAGAACCTTGACCGATGTTGTTTATTTCAGAGGGCTTTAACAAACATGTGTGCAATGTGAGAAAAGCGCTCCATTTTCTAAAGTGACAGTGTTGCATCGACTGTTGGGACTGTGTGAGTATCGAGATGGAAGGTCGTTACCGAGCCGAGAGAAATCTGGATGTGAAACAAGCTGAAGTCGGCGAGGACCGAGTTGAAAGCTAAAGTTTTACTGCGGCTCAGCTTTTGAGTGACAAGTACACGAGTTCAGTGAGTGTATTCGTGACGTAAAATTTCCCTTGACTTCTTTATTAACTTGGGAGCCGGTACCGCCGAGCTGGTAGAAAGTTGAACTTTTGGTGCTCGTGTCGTACGGAATCCCGGTTGAGCTCAACATTTGTGCTTGCTTTTCCTTGTTGCTTCGTCTTTAAAGCTTCTTTCTACGTAACGCCTCTGAGACTGAAACCGCCGCTTTCAAAGCTGTAAGGTTGCTTGTCAGGCAGAAGGATGTTTTATCTGACCACCACTAAGTGGCGTCTGCTTTTACAGAAATACGACTTTCTTTGAACCTGCAGTTCGTTCCTGAACAGACAGGGACTCGGCAAAACATAGCCTCCAATCAGCGCCGTGTAGCTGGTCCTCAGTCCGCAACCAAATAACGTCGTCTGCTGAGTACACGATACGCAACTAGCTCAACTTATAGAGACTCGCCACAATGGTCTCAGATGCTGTACTGTGAGCCAAGTGTGACTGATCCTGATGTACAGAGTCAGCGCATTCGATGAAAAGGTTTAGACACGCTGTTGTGTGCCTGTCTTACGTATAGAGACTTAAATATGGCTCGTGTGTAGCGGAAACGGGCATGAGCAAAATGCAGTGGTAAATTTGACAATCCAGGTACGTTGGCAGACATCGATCACGGGAGATCAAGACGCTAACCCACAACCAACCAACCAAACTGTTTGTTTTTCATTTTTTTGTTTTTAGTTTTTTTCTTTTGGTTTTGTTTCTTTGTTTGGGTTGTTGTTGTTGTTGTTGTTGTTGCTGGGTTTTTTTGTTTGTTTGTATGTTGTTTTTTTTGTTTTTGTTTTTTTTGGGGGGGGGGTTCCTCTGGCGAACTCCTCTCCGCGCTCGAAAACAAACGTATGTAGCTTTGCTTCGGCCACTGCAATACCATGGCTACCATTACTAGTCATCCGATGGACAACACTTCTTGCTCAAATTCAAGCAGTGCACTCGCTCGTGCACAGTTTGTTGGAGTAGAGTTGAACATTGTTGCACGTGTGTTTTACATCATCATCGGGAGCTTGGAAATACTGTGTGGGGTGATTGGCAATCTTCTCCTTCTGTCCGTCATCCTGCGACGCCGCTCACTGCGTGTACGCTCCGTTCATAAGGTCTTTATCGCCAACCTGGCACTGTCTGACCTTTTGACCTTGGGCTACTGGATGACCTACTTCGTCCTTGACCTGATTCTTGGGTATCACCCTGTTGTCAGCATGACCCACTGTCTGTGTAATGGATTTATCATTGGCATCTGTTTTGTGGTGAGTACTCTTTCATTTGTGTGTGTGTTAGTGTGTGTGTGTGTGTGTGTGTGTGTGTG
The DNA here is from genome assembly GCA_018292915.2 of Batillaria attramentaria. NCBI lineage: Eukaryota > Metazoa > Mollusca > Gastropoda > Batillariidae > Batillaria > Batillaria attramentaria. The sequence goes on along the minus strand of JACVVK020000180.1, from coordinate 38,015 downwards.
TGTGTGTGTGTGTGTGTGTGTGTGTGTGTGTGACTGGGGGAAGCCGGGGTGGTCGAATGGTAGAGTGTTGGACTTCTAATGCTCGGGTCGTGAGTTCGATCCCCTCTGGGGCCAAATATTTGTGCTGGCTTTTTCATCGTTGCCCCGTCTTTGATATCACCCTATGTGGTGAAAAAGGACGTTAAACCCCCAAACACCCACCCACCCACCCGTGTGTGACTGGAATTTGATTCAAAAGTGTTGACGAAGAAAATTGTCGTAACCGTATGTCTGAAATATAATGTGAGCATGCGCACGTCAGTGTGTGAACATCTTTGTGTCGTCTGGTTTATAAATGGCCCCTTTCTTTCACATTAAAAAAGAAAAATCCGTTGGAAAAATTCGGTACTACTGACAATAATTTTAAGAATAAAGGGGAGAAAAAAATGCTACTGTTCAAAAACACATCTGTCGATAATTTCATGCTCACAAGTCGCTCTGAGGTCTTCTTGTCTAACATTGCATCACCCGCACAGTGACACAGACTAGCACTGATCCTGCAGAAGGCTTTGCACGGCGCGAAAATCGAGGAGTCAGCTAATGCTGTGTAGAACAGCCTCGGACAATTTGAACGTTCGCCTGCATATCCTGTAAACGACAGTGCATTGCTCTGTTAATCATTAAGATGACATCGGATTTCGCGTGTACACGCACGTTTGCAGCCGTAGCGAAACACACACACACACACACACACACACACACACACACACACACACACACACACATTATATATATATATATATATATATATATATATATATATATATATATGCCTGGTAATCTTGAAAATATATGCGCGTTTAAATTAACTGAAACGCTTTCCTTCTTTTCTTCCCCCCACAGAGTTCTGCCCTTTCCCTGACTAGTATCACCCTGAACCGCTACCTACACGTCTGCCACGACCGCATCTATACCCGGATCTTCTCCCTGAAGACCACAATCGTCTGGTGTCTCATGGTGTGGGTGGCGGCCGCTGTCATTGCCTTCCCTCCCCTAGTAGGTGGCGGTTCCTACCACTACAACCCCAAGGGTCATTTCTGCTCCTTCAACAGAGAAGACCCTCACGTCTACCCGAAGATTGTCGTTCTGTTTTGTTCTCTCGTTCCCATGATCTTCATTGGCTACTGGAATTACGCAATTTTCCGGTTCTGGAAAACTTCTCGGTCGAAGCTGACGAACAGTGTCGCAGGTTGTAGGGAAAAGACACGGAGAGGAACTCTGGTCAAGATCTTGCGATGCGGACTGAAGAACAAAACCGGACAGGAATCTGACTGTGACGAGCGAGAACAAGATGACACCACAGGTGAAGAGGAAACCCAAGCAGCACAGTCTAACATCGAAAGAAGGGAGGATGATTCTTGTTCAGGATCCACAACAGTTCCTGATACCCTCGATAATGCTGAGGATAAGTCTTCCCCAAGCACAGAAACGTTCCGGTCAGCCCAAAGGGAGCATCAGGTTGACAGAAAGAAAGGCGGAACGGCAGATTTTGGTTTTCACGAGAAACACATAGAAACAAAGGCAGGCGGACACAAACATGAGCTGTCTCCATCGGTTGAAGAACTACCGCAAACACAGCCACCTGGAAGGCCTGCCGTCCACAAAACTGTCTCAAGGTCGGACCTTAACCGCCTGAAAGAGGGCGACGTAACGCCACGTCAGCGGCTTCAGCGCCGCTCTCAGAAAGAGCGCGCCAAGGAGGAGGCACTGGTCAGGTCTTTGCGAGTGGTGTTTCTTCTCATGGTGGTCACTTTCTTTCCGTACGGAGTCAGCATCGCTGTCAACTCCGCTACGCCCCTCCCTGCTGAGATCACCATTGCTGCAGATCTGTTTCTGCTTCTGAACAATGCTGTGAATTGGATCGTGTATGGAGCGATGAACCCGTCGTTCAGGCGCGGCTACGCCAAGAGTTTGCGGTGTTTAGTCAGTATGAAGCTGTGTGCGCGTCCTGTGGCCAGAACAGAAGGAACAGACACTTAGCTTAGCGATAGTGTGACTCTCACTACACAGAAGGCGAGCACGGACGCTGACGTGTCTGTGACGTCATGATCGCAGGTTTAGTGGGCGGGCTGGGCGGAACTCTCTCTCTCTCTCTCTCTCTCTTTCTCTCTCTCTCTCTCTCTCTCTGTGACGTCATGATTGCAGGTTTAGTGGGCGGACTGGGCGGAATTCTCTCTCTCTCTCTCTCTCTCTCTCTGTGCCACTGATACTGCGTGATATGCTGAAGTTAGCCCACAGTTCTCGTCTACTTGCTAATCGTGTTTGTGTGGCTTCGTGTGTGTGTGTGTGTGCGTGTGTGTGCGTCAAGTTCACGCATGTGTGTGTGTGTGTGTGTGTGTGTGTCTGTGTGTGTACATGTGTGTTTGTGTGTGTGTGTGAGCGTGTGTACGCGTGTGTTTGTGTGAGCGTGTGTGTGTGTGTGTGTGTGTGTGTGTGAGAGAGAGAGAGAGAGAATTTCAGGAGTGTAGCATGGACAAGATTGCATCGAGATCGGCGCACTTTTTTTATCGCGAAAATGTTCAGTTAGCCCTCTAGCCCCCCCCCCCCCCTCTCTCTCTCTCTCTCTCTCTCTTCCTCCCTCTCTCTCTCTCTCTCTCTCTCTCTCTCTCTCGTAGGTTGGGCTTGTACTCCTTGAAACTCTAGCTACTTTGTACACAGACGTTTTTCCTCCATCCCCATACCTCATCTTTTTTTCCTCCTTGCTTGTGATGACATGGCGAGTTATTATCCTTATACGTCGCAGCCTTAGGGCCGATGACGCGTAGCGACAATTATGTTGGCATCAGTCAACAGGGAAGGAAATCAGTAGATCCCGGCCAGCTGGACTTTGATTCATATCCTGATACACAGACGTAGTATAAATATTGTTATTATTGCCTCTGCCCACCAATGAAGCGCCTCCTCTTTGCAGTTAAAGTTCTGGTTATGTAAGCAGCCTCGGTCATTATTGTGTAGAGTCAAGTGGTAAATGAAGTGTCTTTCGTAATACGTTTACGCACAATTTTCTGCCACAACTAATTCCAGTTGCGTGCTTGTGTGTATTGCGGAGAGACCTGCTTCGAAAGACGTTTTGTATTCTGACCATTCTGACCAAGGAAGACACACAAAAAAGAATGCCTGTTTTTTGCTGAACGGAACTTGACCTATGAACAAAACCAACACGAGTATTACTTGCCTTGTTTTCTGAAAGGAGAGGTGTAATTGGAAGAAGAAAAAAATCTACACTTAACGTGTTTGGCTTAAAAACAAAAACAGCGACAAGAACAACAAACGATTTTTTTGGCCTTATTTTCGAAAAGACGTTTTGCCATTTAAAGCAGACTTATCATTCCAAAGACAAGATGAATAACTCAAGCGACGTGGACAGCCGTCCGCCATTCGTCGGAGTCGACATCCACCTCGCTGCCAAGGTGATTTTCATTTTCTGCGGGAGTGTTGAGATTATCGTTGGAGTGGTGGGGAACATTCTCCTGCTGTCAGTGCTGCTCCAGAGACGCTTCCTTCGGGTCCAGTCTGTCCACAAGGTGTTCATCGCCAGCTTGGCTTTGTGTGACCTCCTGACCCTGGGCTACTGGATGACGTATTTTGTTCTGGATCTGTATATCGGGCGTCACCCGGTCGTCAACATGGCGCATTGTCAAGCCAACGCTGTCATCGTCGCCATTACGTTTGTGGTGAGTTTGTTGTGCTGTTTTTGGTGGTAGTGGTGGTTTGTTGGGGGTTTTATTATTGTTGTTGTTGTTGTTGTTGATGGTGGTGGCTTGTTTTTATTGTTTTTGTTGTTGTTGTTGTTAATCCTTTTGAACTTGGCGAGCCGGGGTGGCCGAAAGGTAGAGCGTTGGACTTCCAATGCTCTGGTCGTGAGTTCGTATCCCGGCAGTGGCCAAATATTTGTGCTGGCGTTTTCGTCGTTGTCCCGTCTTTGATATCACCCGTATGTGGTGGAAAAGGACGCTAAACCCCTAAACACCCACCCACCCCTTTTGAACGTTAAAATGTGTATCGGTTGACAACTAGGATAGTGTCTGTGTTTCCATGTATATGTGTAATGCCTTCCATTTCTCGCATACATTTGTTCGTTTTCTGTTTTCAAGTTTGTTTCATTGTCAGTTCAACTTTATTGTTGTATGTTTATGCAGTTTGTGTATCACTGCAGCAATACCTACCAACTTCATCCTAAAAATGAAAACGAAATCACGAAAAACGAAATCATCTTTATACCAAGCATGAAAGACGAGAGGGGCCCTCTTCAGGGCAGTCGATATACATTTACTAGGCTGTAGCCCAGTGTGGGTGCATAATTGCCTACATTTCTTTCGAGACTGTCTCTTGCAATTTTTTTTTTCTCCTCAAGGGAGGACATGTCTTCCCAGCACATAAATAAGTATCACTGAATATTATTGAGACAACTGACAACAGTTTTTTTTTTTTTTTTTTTTTTTTTTTTTTTACTGCAGCAATGATAAATCGCATTAAACTGTAAACATTCTCACATGCAGATCGCATAAACTCTCTCTCTCTCTCTCTCTCTCTCTCTCTCTCTCTCTCTCTCTCTCTCATTTTAACTTTCCTGTACCATTTCATTATTTGATTCGTATTTGCAAAGCTCTCTCTCTCTCTCTCTCTCTCTCTCTGAGATGATGAAGTACGTCATACTAGTTTCACAATCGGCTAAGTGGTTGAGAAGGAAAGCCGCTATATCCGATTAGGAAATTGTTTGGCCTGTCCCGGAAACTGTTTCAATTGACCCGTTGACCCGGAAACTGTTTCAACTGACTGTGTGTTTCCGCCTCTGTGTGTGTGTGTGTGTGTGTGTGTGTGTATGTGTGTGTGTGTGTGTGTGTGTGTGTGTGTGTGTGTGTGTGCAGGGTTCCGCTTTGTCTCTGACCAGTATCACGCTGAACCGCTACCTACACGTCTGCCACGACCGCCTCTACTCCCGGATCTTTTCGCTGAGGACAACACTCGTCTGGTGTCTCATGATCTGGGTCATTTCCGCCATGGTTGTCCTTCCGCCTTCCTGGGGGACGGGATCCTACCACTACAACCCTATCGGTCATTTCTGCTCCTTTAACAGGGAGGACCCCAACCCCTACCCGAAGATCGTCGTCATGTTCTGCACCCTGATTCCCATGATCCTGATTGGTTACTGGAACTACGCTATTTATAGATTCTGGAAGAACGCCCGGGCCAAACTCAAGAAGGGCCAGCAGAAAAGTCGATCGAACAAGATCAAGAAACGCCGAGGGCTCAAGTGCTGGAAATCTGGCGAAGATGACACCGCTGCAATCACCACACACCCCCAGCTTGACCAAGGTCAAGGTTACGAGGGCGACACCTCATGTTCGGAGGACGGGCTGGATTCCTGCGACACCAAAGACTGCCAGTCCTCGGAAGAACAACCACAAAGTATCGGGGCCGATGCGAAACCAAGCAGCCGACACCAGGAAACTTCGCTGTCTGCCGACGAAGCCCAGCCGAAGTTGAAACCGCTGTCCGCCCTGGCCACGGCCCGCAAGCTGGTGCCTCGCCCGACCAAACCGCGCAGCAGAGAACGTGCGAACCCTCTTAAACAACTCCAGAGCCGTCAGAAAGCCGAGCAGTCCAAGGAAGAGGCGTTCGTGAGATCACTCCGCGTCGTTTTCTTTTTGCTTCTCATATCCTTCTTCCCTTACGGGATCAGCATCGCTGTCAACAGTTACTTCCCCTTGCCGGCAGAGGTCGCGATCTCCGCGAACATTTTCCTGTACACCAATAACGCTTTGAACTGGATCGTGTACGGGGCCATGAACCCGTCCTTTAGGCGAGGTTACATCAAGAACTTGCGCTGGTTGTTCGGGTTGTGTTCCCGCGCGCGCTCTGCCGTTACCAAGGATACGACCGCCACAAGCACCTCTCAGAGTCAAAGCCAGACGTACTCCACAGACGCCGCCAGTCACACGGACACGGACGTGGAGAAGTCTGTGACGCCAAAACCAAAGAAGCGCATCAACGTGTGATGTCACAGTCTTAGAAGCACAACTGTGTGTGACGTCACGTCCAAAAGAAAATAAAATAACAAAGTGTGACGCCAAAAACAAAGCAGCGCATCAACACCTAACGCCAAAATCAAAACAGCAATAACAAAGTGTGACGTCAAAAGCAAAGAAGGACGACAATGTGTGACGTCACAATCAGAGATGCACAACGATTGGCAGTTTCATTTTGTTTTCATCATGGTTTCTTTTACATGCATGTTTCAGTTTTATTTAGTTAGAGATTGTTTTGACAGGGTAAAATGAAGGCAGCTTCACCATGAAAACTGACTGATGCTGAGACGAAAACTGATTGTGAATGAGACGAAAGCTGACTTTGGATGAAACGAAATTGACTGTGGATGTGGATAAGACGAAAACTGTGGATAAGTCGAAAACTGAAAGTGTCGCACGACATTTGGGCGGGATAAATACGTTGATAGAGAAAAGTATGCAGTCTATTCCCTTTGTTGTTGTTGTTGTTTTGGTGTTTTTTTGTTGTTGTTGTTGTTTTGTTGTTGTTGTTGTTGTTGTTTTTGTTTTTGGGTTTTTTTTGTTGTTTTTTTTTGGGGGGGGGGGGGCGGGGTTGGGAGGGGTTGTCTGGGGGAATTTTTTTTTTTTTTGGGGGGGGGGGGGAAGGGGGGGTTGTTGGGGTTTTTTTTTGTTGTTGTTGTTGTGTTTTTGTAACTGACAAAGAATCGAAAATTGTCCTTTTCAAATTTTGGGCATGGCCATTTTCGAAACGTGTGTATGTACATACTGTGTACAAAGTTGCACACACACACACACACACACACACACACACACACACACACACACACACACACACACCTTTAACACATAATTATGCTGTAACTTTTTTTTCTTCTTTGTTTTTCTTTTTTTTTTTTTTTTTTTGGGGGGGGGGGGGCCTTGATGGCGCTTAACGATCATCTGTTCATTGTGATGAGATTATCAGTGAGCTACACTGAACTTACTCTGAAGGTCACAGTCAGTCAGTTCAGTGTCAGTAATAAAGAACGGAGCAGTGTGTTACGTACTGGTCCTTGGTATATTGAAATGGTCACTCGGTAGCTTTTTTTTTTTTTTTTAAGTGAAACGAGCTGTTAGAGCGACGCTCTCTCTCTCTCTCTCTCTCTCTCTCTCTCTCTCGTGTGTGTGTGTGTGTGTGTGTGTGTGTGTGTGTGTGTGTGTGTGTGTGCTCGCTGGCGCACCTGCGTGCAGGCATGTGTGTGTGTGTGTATGTAGGGAGAGGGGTTTACTTTTAATTAATAATATATATATATATATATATATATATATATATATATATATATATATATATATATATTTTTATTTTTTTTTGCTGCCCCAACTCTTTGCCAGTTCCAGTGGTGTTCCTCCCAGGTCATGGGTGGAACCCACGGAGGACTCGGAAGCTGGGACAATTATTATTAATTTTTTTAATGCATGATGATGGAGATGAGGATGATAGTAAGATGATGCTATGGAGGTCCATGTGGTTTGGGACTGCGGGACAGGGCCGCATTCCACACTTCCTGTCATAAATATCCCGGCATTAACCAGGCCCGGGAACTACGGCACCTGCGGTGCCGGCCGTGTAATCATCCACATCATAAGACGTGTCATACCAAGGGAAGCACCCCCAAAGTCGCACCCGTGAAGTGGGTGAATCTCGGCTGTGTGGCAACAGCCTCCCCATTGGGCCCATAGCACACCCGCTCTGGGTAGGAGCCGACCTAGGTAGGAAAAATCCCGCTTGCCTCGGCTGGGATTCGAACCCGGGTCTCCCGGTCCATGCTCCGAAGTGCTAACCACTACACTACGGGGACCGGTTTAATTAATAATATTTAGTAGGTTTGTTTGTTTGTTTGTTTGTTTGTTTGTTTGTTATGTAGTAGTTGTAGGAACGGCAAGTTAGAACACACACACACACACACACACACACACACACACACACACACACACACACACACACACAAACACACAGACCTGTACCTCTGACAATACACAATGACTAACGTGTTTCACCAACCTGCAAGCAGACATTACGGGGTTCACAAACCGCAAGGCTTTCCACAGGATGGGAGATAACCACACCTTCGTTCTTACCCGAAAGCTGAATACAGTTTTTGTCTCCCTTGAGCAGAAGCGGTCGTCTGTGGTGGTGCCTTTCGCCTGTTCACGTTTATTATGGTTACATCATTCTGACACCAACATAAAGCGCACGCGAGGATTAACAAACGTTGTTTAAACCTGTTACAGATAATACACTTCCAAAACAGTATGAAAAAAGCAGCAACCCGCCCCCAAATGACAACCCCCCCCCTGCCCCCCCCCCCCCCCCCCAATAAATAAATTAAATAAATAAAATAAAATAAAATAGAATGATAATTAAAAACCAACAAAAAATGAATCAATCAACAAAATAAATAAATCAAGAAAATAAAATAAATAGATAAATAAAATAAAATAAAAACATAAAAATAAACTAAAATAAAGAAAAAAAAGAAAATAGCTGTGCGACGGAATCATCTAAAAAATAAATTAATAAGATAAAATAAAATGATAATAAAAAACAAAAAAAAAAATGAATCAATCAACAAAATAATTAAATCAAGAAAATAAAATAAATAGATAAATAAAATAAAATAAAAACATAAACATAAACTAAAAGAAATGAATAAGTACGATAAAATACAGAATAAAAGAAAATAGCGGTGAGACGGAATCTCCCAGACACTGTTCCCGTTGTCCCAATCGGTACAATACCACAGCACAACACCGCCACTGACGAAAGACTAAGCTATCGGGGCTACACCGCGGGTGAGAATAAGAGTTCTCGCCCCTGCGCTGTAGTTGGTAAAACTGGTCGCCTCCGTGCAACTCAGCCAAGCGTGCATACTGTTGTATACATACATACAAGAAATGAGCAGCGCTTTGAAAAGAAAACACGTATACTTCCAACCCACGTGCAGTCTCAGTCTTTTGCGATGGGGCCGTAGGGCGGTGAAAACCCATGTTCGCTTCAGTTTGCACCAGGCCGGTCGGTGTAGTCGGAAAATAACACTGCGGGAAAAAAAAAACAACAAAAAAACAAACAAACAAAAAACTACAGGAGTGTTTTTTTTTTCCCAGTAAAATAACACTGGGAGTGTTATTTTCCGAGGAAGATTACACTCCTGCAGTGTTTCTTTCCTAGGAAAAATACACTCCCAGTGTTTTTTTTTTGTTTTTTTTTTTTTCCTGGAAGTCTTTTTTGCCTCCTACACCGGCCGCAAGGGGTTTAGCCTCCAGGCGGCAGAGCCGGCGTCAGTTTCAGGTCACACTGAGAATACAGTTCAGTTATTGCTACTCATTGGAAACGTCGGGGAGCACACGTCCTTGAAAACAGATTTTCCAAGCCAGACAACTGAATGGTATGCAGAAGCAAGACTACGTGTCCACTGACAAGCTAGACTATGATGCGAATAGTCAAGGATGGGGTGGGTGTTTGGGGGTTTAACGTCCTTTTCCACCACATACGGGCCCGTGATATCAAAGACGGGGCAACGATGAAAAAGCCAGCACAAATATTTGGCCCCAGCCGGGATACGAACTCACGACGTGACCCGAGCATTAGAAGTCCAACGCTCTACCATTTGACCACCCCGGCCGGCTCCCCGCGAACACTGAATCAAGCCCAGAACCCCGGCACCGACAATTTCAAGTTCATACTCAGTCTAGTGCTGAGACCGAATCTCCCAGACACTTTTTATTTTATTTTTTACGAAAAGGACGTTAAACCCTCAAACCCCCACCCCACCCTTGATTGTTCGCCCAGACACACGACGGATGCGGCGCCCTTCCTAACCCCATACACAAAACGGTGCACTCCGTTATTCATGGGGGAGCCGAGGTGGTCGAATGGTAGAGCGTTGGACTTCTAATGCTCGGGTCGTGAGTTCGATCCCGGCTGGGGCCAAATATTTGTGCTGGCTTTTTCATCGTTGCCCCGTCTTTGATATCACCCTAGTGGTGGAAAAGGACGTTAAACCCCCAAACACCCACGCCACCCGTTATTCATTCCTTGTGTCACAGAAACCAAAAACTGAACAAAAACAAAACAAAAACAAACAAACAAACAAATAAAACAACAACCATGAAACACACACACACACACACACACACACACACACTCGCCAAAAGACTCGGAGAAAAACAAAACACAAAACAACAACTACAACAACAAACACACAATAACCTCTACAACCGACCCCCTCCAAAGCACAGTAAGCCTCATTAGCGTATTTGTTTCTGAAGCCGCAGTTTCATACCGCATGCAGTCTCAGCAGAGTGTTGCCTACCGCACATTTTGCACGGGCCTCACTTCGTTCTGCCGGCCGGGGCGGTATGGTGGAACGCGGCGAATTAATTCGGACAGCTATGCTTCGAGACAGGTTGTATTTTGGCATTAGATATG
>JACVVK020000180.1:0-25000 GCA_018292915.2 Batillaria attramentaria | reverse complement strand
TTGTAGCACTCTGCTCTCCCTTGCCGACTCACTGACTGAATTTTGAAAAGTGAGACAGTCGGCCCCTAAACCAGTTACTTCCAGCTTTCGAAACTGCTAAACCCGGCGAGACAGAGAGAGAGAGCCCGGAGAGAGAAGGGGGGGGGGGGGGGGGGGGCTCGGAGAGAGAGAGAGAGAGAGAGAGAGAGAGAGAGAGAGAGAGAGAGAGAGAGTTTACACTACGATTTATTCTTGTCCGTGTCTTCAATCTACCGCCCAAACGATACTTTAAAAGAAAATAAAAACACACCTTAACTGGCTCAAGTCTAACTCAGAACGCAGCGTTCCCTCTCTCAAGTACGTCTCAGAATCAGTTGATTGAAAGCGCAGGTAAAGAGGGGAGGGAACTCGTGATGAAAGTTGCGGCCCTTCGTTCGAGCTGTGCGCTTCGGGCCTCACTCTGTGTCTCGGATTACCCCCCTCGCGCGCATTTTGGGAGCTTTGTCTTTATATGGCTAGGCCGCACGCGCTTCGCGCGTGGCTCCCTCAAAACCAGAAACCTTGGGATGAGCGGGGAGGAAGCGCACTGTACAGAGCAAAGTGGCTTTGTGTTTTTGTCTGGCGCATAGTGGGGGCGATGTTAGATTCTAGAGTTTGAGGCGTCAAGTCACGGTTGCCGGTGAAACTGACCTCAGTGACTGAACCGGTGGTGTGCCACGTCAGTTGCAACCCCTCGCAACTGTTGTGTGTCAGAAGCGAAACTGAGAAGTTACAGCAGAATTAAAACTGCCCTTGGTACTTCGGTGACTGGCAACTGATCTTTTTTTTTTTTATTACGATCATTCAACTGAGTTAATAGAGTACCTCCCGTCCGCCACCCGGGCCGGCCACCGCTGACACCAGGGGCGGCACGGTCCATTTGCTTCAGTATCCTTCACTCCCGCCGCCGGCGTACAGGTTTACAGGTTCACATCCCACCCCACCCCCCCCCCTCCCTCAGGCTCCCTCTCCCACCTCCAATTCCCCCTCCCCCCGCTCCTTCCCCTACCTTTATGTTAGCCGGAGAACCAGGATAGCCGAATGGTAGAGCGTTGGACTCTCAATGATCGGGTCGTGAGTTTGAATCCCGGCTTTGGCCAAATATTTGTGCTGGTCTTGTTCAAGTTGCCCCGCCTTTGATATCACCCCTTACGTTAGCCACATTCAACCACACTCAGCTAGGTCAGCTTCAATAATAGGCTATAAACAAAATGTATTGCTGATACGTTGTTATTGCGCTGATGCTAAATGAATCGGCAGCACTACCCAGGGTTTGGCTTTGAAGTTTGGCCAGTTGTTGCTGATTCATTTCTTAAAATATGCATTCATAAAGGAAGATCAGTGGAAGACAGCCGAGTCTCTCCGATTTTATCCTTTCCCAGTAATCACTGACAACATGCACTGAGGCCGGTACTGCGCGTGTACAAAATACAAAAATAGAATACAAAAACGATAACGACTATCAGTGACAAATGTCAACAAGATTTCAGAATTATCAGAAACGTTTCAGAAACCGATAGCTCCCTAACCCACGACTCACACAGGGAGGCACATTTTCTCCCGATGAGCAAGACACTTGTAAGGCGATGACGTCACATACAGTTCCCCCTGAACGCAGCCCTAGATACTTCCTCCCCTAACTGCACTGCCCCAACTCGTCGGAGGTGAAGCAGCAGGCTGCGTGTCCACAGACAAGAGTTGAGGAATCTCCCCTCCTTCACTTTCTACTTCTGTGAGAGGTTCGCGAAGGCAGCAGAATACACCTGAGTTTTAAGGTAAGAACTTTTACACTTTTCAAACTCTCAAAGGTTTGTGGCTAATTTTCGGACTAAATTACTATGTTTGTTGTTGTTGTTGTTTTTAAATAGCTGAGTCTACTAAAACATGGTGTGCCGGCGTAAATCTGATTATCACTGATTCAGATTTTTTTTTTTTTATTCTGTAGTGCAAGCAGTGATTTTCAGACTCTGTAAGTTTTGTGGTTAATTTTCGGACAAAATAACTATGTTTTTGTTTGTTTGGGGTGTTTTGGGTGTTTTTTGTTTTTCTTAAATAGCTGAATCTACTAATACAAGCCAGTGTGGGCTGTTGTTTTTGTTGGTGCGTAAATCTGATTATCATTCGTCATCATTTTTTTTTTTTTTCCTGTAATGTAAGCAATGGTTCTCAACTTCTAGGCATATCAGTACTGGTGTACAAACGACAGTGGAAAGAATACTGAACAACCAGTCAACCATGCAAATATACAAACAGTAATGATATCTGCAGATAAAAGTTTGGAAACTTCACGATAAGCCGGTTGTGGGGGGGGGGGGGGGGGGAGGGAAAAATTTTGTTCGCTAGTAAGACCAGATGGAGCAGGATTAACAATCACACTTCGCTCTGTGCTACACGCTAACTTTCGTATCGATTGTACAATGTGTTCAAGCGGTTTTTTTTTCTTAAAGAAATCAACGGTGTGGTCATCAATGATAAAGGTATTGGTGTCGGAGGGTGAGAAAAAGAAAAGCCCATGAGAAAAAAATCAGAGTCTTAGCAGTACTTCTGTCCATTAGACTGTACTGTCCTCAGTATAGGAAAGTCGAGAGCTGTAACTGAAATGAACAAAACAAGCCTACATGTATTGCTTTTGCGTTTATCAGATAGCAGGGAAGTTGTGAAATGGTTCAAAACTTATTGAGGAATTGTGTAGGTTTGAAAATTAATGCAGAAACACTTGCAACAACAACAACAACAACAACAACAACATGCTGTGTATGGTCAGTAAATGTATTTGAACCCAGTCACAATACGGATTCCCCTCACTACCACTCACAGCCAAAGGGACATTGCGGATCGGCTAGTAACACGTAAGTAAAGTGCCAAGCGTCTCCTCTAAAAGCTGTTAAATAACACCACCAGCACCACCACCACCAAACAACAACAACCGCTCTGTACACTGTGGCCGTCATACCAGGCTACTTTGTAACCTACCTCCGTAGCAGTTAATGCTGTGTTTAACTAGAAAAGGGTATTTAAAGTCACCTACTTTAAGCATGAAGAGTTCAAGAAATTTGATGTGGGGTGCACGTTTTCCTTCCTCTGGGATCACTCTACTTTTTCCAATATGTAAATCAATGACTCTCGATGGCTACTTGTGACCAAAGTACCAAAGCGATTTCAATAAACTTTTGATAAGACACAACTGGGATACTATTCTTGCATGTGCACTATTCTTTGAGAAAACCGTTCACTACTCACAACGCAGCCACTACTTTAATATGTACACCCCCAAAATGTCCATCTCCAAAAAAGGGCATTTACAGGGCTTATATAGTGAAAATGGCAAGATAAACGGTCGTTTTTAACGGTGACGCGGACGGAGAAAAAAATTCACTGAGATCACCACAGCATTATTAGAGGCCTGTGCTCTACTGATTTCTGTAATAAATAGTTAGGATCAAATTTGTTCTACGTTCCCCTGTATAAAAAGCCTAGTTCTCCTAGCCTAGTACAATAGTAGTGCAGCTGCTAAATCATTAATAGCAGTTGTCACTACCTCTGTCGGTACATTTTTAACAGTGACTGCGGTTCTTGTTTTGTTTTGTTTTGTTGTTGGTTTTTATTTTATTTAGCCCCACAAGGATGGAACTCGCTACCGGCCGAACTATGTAATCTCTCAGCACTGTCCCAGTTCATTCAAACCTTAAGACTCACTTTTTTCATCAGACTAACCGTGACATCTAATCCATCAGGGTTTTGGTTGTTTTTGTTTTTGTTTTCGTTTTTCTGTAGGTTCAGTGTGTATATTTGTATCAGTGAGAGCCGGTTGTTTGAGAGGGAGGATGTTGTGTTGTGCTGTGTGTGTGTGTGTGTGTGCCGGTGTGTGTGTGTGTGTGTGTGTGTGTGTGTGTGTGTGTGTGTGCCGCCATGACTGAGTCCTTTAATCAGAAGAGCATGCGCTCTATAATACTATACGTACTATTATTATTATCATTATTATTACTGATGATGATGATGATGATGATGATGATGATATCCACGATTACATTAGCAGCGCTGCAGGTTCCAGTGTTTATTTCGTTTATTTCTGTATTTTCTTTGCCATCTATTATCTTAAAACATGGCTACAGCCTCCCCAACCAGCACTAAAACAGCAGACAGCCACAACAGCTTCATTTCAGTAAACAATTTCCTCTTGCCGAAAATATCCCAACGCTACACAACCCAGAGCGATCCGAAGCAAGGGGGCTTAGGCTGATTACCTTCCCCTCCCCCTCCCCCCTTCCCCTCCCCACCCACCTGCCGAGTTGCTTCCCCGTGAGTGTAGCCGTTGACTCACCTGTGCTGTGTAGGCACTAGGCACTCGAGTCCGGAATTGGCGGCCGCCGGTAATGGGAAGAAGCGTGGCGAAAACCGTTACGTGCCTCCGTGTCTGTACCGCAGAGTGCGTTGGGTTCACTTCCTTCCTTTCTGGCCCGACCATTTCTGTAGACCCACTAATTAACGCGGCGGACTGACTGATGTTCTCGCCAGAATTGTCTTGAAGACTGTTTGGTTGCAAGCCTTAATTTTCTTTCTCAGTCAGTTCAGTCGGTTTGCCGGCCGTGCGGCTGCGTGTTTAGGAGTACATTTCTCGGTAGTGTCCGGCCACCTTTTTATGATTTGTGTTTTGTCGTTCTGTATTAATTACTTTTATGTTTTTAACATTCTTTCGTCAGTCCCTTCCACATCCTTTCCCCCGGCACCTCTAATGTTCGGGTCGTGTGTTCGAATCCCGGCTGGGGCCAAAATAATATTTATGCTGGCCCGGCTTTTTCAGTCTCGTTGCCCCGTCTTTGGTATCACCCATACCGGCGTGGTGGAAAATACCCATGGGTACCCGCCTCCCCCCGGCCCTCTCCCCCCACCCCAAGCCCCTCAACCACCACTGACCCCCCCCCCCCCAACCCTTGTCAGTGTCATTTACAATTTTCTCTCTACTCTGCTCTGTTTGTTTGGTTGGTTGGGATTGGTTGTTTGGTTGTGGGTTTTTTTCCCCGCTGTTTCAGTCCCTCTGTTGTCTCTTTGGTGAAGTTTGTTCGTGTTATTCATTTTTTTTTTCTTAAATCCAAGTCAGTTGTCATTCAGCTCCAGTCCTTTGGCAGATGAGTTTTGCTGTTGTTTCTGTGGCAGTGGTTGTTGTTGTGGTGGTTGTTGTGGATGTTGTTGTTGTGGTGGTTGTTGTGGATGTTGTTGTTGTGGTGGTTGTTGTGGTTGTTGTTGTGGTGGTGGTGGTTGTGGATGTTGTTGTGGTTGGTTGTTGTCACATAATTATTGCGGCACCTGCATCTCTGGCTTGCTGTTCAGTGTGTCGCCGGACCTTTTGCATTATCACCATGCAGTGTCGTGTTCAGTTCAGACACCAAATCATTTTCCCCGCTTCAATGTGTTCAGTTGTCGTCTTACGTCATCACTGTTCTACATTATCGATAATTATAGTCGACAGAGGATACTCCTCGGTTTATCAAGTTTTACACTGACCGAGCTTTCAAGCAATGCTCGGACTGAGAGAGAAAAACTGCAATCTGGCAGGAGAGACGTAAAAACAACATCTTCTGGAAGCATTCCTAGGCTGACTCAGCCGTTCACCTACATGTTTTGTTTTTTTGGCTTGCGGTTTGGCAGGGGTGCCAAGAGAGACTGAGAGAGAGAGAGAGAGAGGGGGGGGGGGGGGCAGCCATTAGAACACTAGACTAAGAATAACCGTGCAGCCGGAAGCTGAACTAAGATTCGGTCAAGAGCTGTAGAAGTCGGACTGAGGAAGCTCGGAGGCTGAGGCTAGTCCCGATGTCGGAAAGTCGTTTTGTTTTGTTTTGTTTTTGCTCGGTGGCGGTGCTGCCACTGCAAAATGTGATGACACCTGACTGCTCTCAAGTAAAACTACATATTTGAAATGGCAGTGACTCGAGCATGCGCCCGTACTGATACTGCAGTAATGTCATAGTAAAACCGTTTCAGTCCTGGATGACTGATAAACGGCCAGCACTTTCCCAGTTTTACTGCCGGACTGCCACTGTCTGGCCGCGGAAATCCCAAAAACTGTTAGACCAGTCACTCTAACCACCAGTTTCCCACGAATGGCTCCCGCCAGCTGGTAACGAGCGACCCATGGGTAAATCAGCCCTAAGTAAATGGCACTGCGGTAAGAATGTCTTCAAGTTACGACATCAGTTCAATGTTACTCCAGTCCGGTCCGGAGTAATTTCGTCGCCGGTGGGAGTAAGTTTTTCGTGTTACACCGGCCGGTTTACTGAGCCGGCCGTTCAGCCGGTTTGTAAACCGCAATGTGAAGACTGATGAGACTGAGTGACATGCACGTGTTTCAGGCATGTTTCGTGTCATCGCCGTCAGCAAGTCAGCAACGTTTGAATTGTTGTTGCCCGAAACACTTCCGCCATCAGTTCTGACTCCCCCCTCCGCTCCATGTGAGAATCTGGCCCCGCGACTGATCAGCCATAACACGCTGTGCGGCGTTCTGCGTGCATGCTCGGGAGCACGTGCAGACAGGCCCAAATACATAAACAACTATTGTATTCATCAGTGCACGCCTCATCTCGTTCGGTTACTTTACTTTTGCAATGTTTGCTGGTTCGTTCGGGATGAAAGCTGTCAAGATAATAAACTTTACAGATGGCGTCACTACATACGTACACTGGTTGGTTTCGCTGGAGACTGACTCGAGGTGGGGGGAAGGGGGAAATAGAGGAAGGAAGGGGGGGGGGGCGAGGCTGGGAGGGGTTGGGTGGTTGGTTAGAAAGGGGGGGGGGGGGGTGAAGGGGGCCGGCCTTGATACAGTTCCGCCCCCGGTTAAAAAAGTTAACGACTGTTCTGAGCGTCAGAATGTTGGACTGAGCTGGTAACAGTTGAAGATCCAACACCTGAAATGAAATAAAGTTGACTGAAAAGACACTGACGCGAGATGCAACACTTTCTGTAGCTTTTCTGAACCTTCATTTGAACACTCCATGAACACCTCAAAACTGACTGATTATCAGAGTGTACCGATTGACTAACTCACACCTCTGCGACAGTCTGTCTGTCTGTCTGTCTGTCTGTCTGTCTGTCTGTCTGTCCGAGTCTGTCTGTCTGTCTGTCTGTCTGTCTGTCCGAGTCTGTCTGTCTGTCTGTCTGTCTGTCTGTCTGTCTGTCTCAGACTGTCTGTCTGTCTGTCTGTCTGCCTGTCTGGTAATATTTTACTTTTCATATTCGTTCCACATCAATTGCGTTTTCAGTAACAATTTCATCAGTCTGTAGCCGTTTCTTCTTTTTCAGTGCATATATCAGTACATATCCCCTAAGGACCAAAATGGCGGACATGCGTGCGAAGAAGTCCGGTATAGGCGCTGAGATCGACAAGAAACTGGAAATGGTAAGACTGATGGATTCTTGCCTGATGAACTGAGTGAGTGAGTGAGTGAGTGAGTGCATGGTCTGTTGATGATTTTGTCATCTTTAAACATGAGAATAAATTCAGTTTTAGAGGCTAATTAGTGTCTCTCTCAGTGTCTCTTTCAGAAATTCTTATGGTTCGGAACGGGTTTTTAAGTACACTGTACTGGCATGCTGTGAAGCATTTCAGTTCATACTCAAACTAGTGAGACACAGCAAGATGGAAAAGCCAGATTTGATCCGAATTCAATGTATTAATTTGATCAACGTTTTGCCCCCCATCCTTCTCTTACTGCCCCCCCCCCCTCCCCACCCCTCCCCTCCCCCGCTTTGTCGACTCACACTCTTGGCCAAGTGTGCGACCAGCGGCAGATAACCGCAGGTTTGCGTTCGCACGCCTGCATTGCACAGTTCTTTCCCTTACACCATATCCTCTAAACTGCTTAGCTCGCACAGGGTTGCGGCTCACCGTTCGACTCTTCCCTTACGCACGGGGTGTAACGTACCTGTTTGACGGTGTACAATGAGACAGCTATATGCGATGAAAATGCATATGTACATATGTCTGGTGATATTTGACAAATTAGCAATTTTTTTCTGTGCAGACTACACTGTTTTTCTGCCAGAAAACAGTTCTCTCTCTCTCTCTCTCTCTCTCTCTCTCTCTCTGTGTAAATGAGTGAGTGAGTGAATCAGTGAGTAAGTCAGCGGTCTGTTTGATTTGATCTGATCTGATCTGATCTGATCTGATCTTTCATCTCATCTCGTATCATCTTGTCTTGTCTTATTTTGTAATTTCTTAGCTTAGCGTAGCTTAGCATAGCTTATTGTTGCTGTTTCTCTTTTTCAGAGGTACGACCAGGAGGAGGAAGCGGGTACAACCAAGGCTGTCCAAATCTGGGTCAACACAGTACTACAGGGCGAACACGAACCCATTGTAAGTCACAGCCCCTCGGTCCAGTCTCCCCATCCCCCCCCCTTACCCCACCCCCTTTCTTATTTAGCCAGCCAGTGTATACCTATACAGTAGGACTTTTGTGTGAAACACCCTGTACCTTATATTTAGCCAGTGTGCTCAGTCGGCCTGTTTTGTGTGACACCCCCCTCCCCCCTCTATTCAGCTAGTACATTCTATTTATTGTCCTTTTATGTGCCCCTCCCCCCTCCCCCTTCTTCCCCGCCCACAACCCATATTGAGCCAGTGTGTGCTCTCGGTCTAATACGGTCCCCGAGAGGTCGGCTTTGGAGTGGCCCTGGGAGGGGAGATTAAAAAAAGCATTAGGATTGCAGGGAACACTTCAAAACTCAGGTAAACCTACCTATGCCCACCCGGCCCCAAACACATCCTATCTTCAAATTCTCAGGCTCTCTCCGTCGAACGCATCTACCCGAGTCTCTATTTTTTCCCTTCAAAACGACTGGCTCAGTAGTAGCAAGTCAGAAACTCTCCATGTAACTATCACCTTATATAGTAACCTGCATTTGTACCCCGGTGACCTGAGTCCAGTATGACAGAATGATGATTGTGATGTACCCCGCCGTGTAGCCCTGTATACCATGACTGTATGTAATACGCGTGCTGTGTGTTCCCCAGCCTTCATATTCCCAGCGTGAGCTTCATAAAAGCCTTAGGGACGGCGTCATGCTCTGCAAGTAAGTCTGTTTCCGCTTCCGGTGTAAGTGAGTTGCTTCCGTTTGGTTGCGAGTGCCTGTTACAAAGATTTGTGTTGTTGTTGGATTTTGGGGTTTTTTGTTTGTTTGTTTGTTTGTTTGTTTGTTTTTATTTTGTTTTGTTTGTTTGATGTTTGCATGCATGGCTTTCTTTGAAATATCTTCTTTTCTTTTTCAAGGATTTTGTTTTCGGTAAAAGACGGGCCCGCATAATCATGCATGTCACTTTTTTTAACGCTGATGTTTCTCTTTAAGGTTACGTGATACGTTTTGTTAAAGTAATATTGCGCTGTTGTAAAACTTCCTAATTTAACACTGTCAGGATGTGAAACTGTGCCATTTTGCTGCTTTGACTAACCTGGCGCAGGTTTCGAACGACTCGTTAACTCACCCAAGGTTTGTGGCGTGTTGTTTTTTGTTGTTGTTTGTTTTACTCATAGCACAGACGCAAAGTCACCAAACGATGGATTCAGTTGTCTTTGGGCATTTTGCTCTAAACGTTAGTTCTAACGTTTATTGCGCAGGGAGGGTGGCGGAACAGCTTATACGACCTAGAGAATGATTATCCTGAAAGAGTTGTGGCCCTTTAGCTGATGTTCTTGAGTCAGCTTCACCAAGTTCCCTCAGCTTACTAATGTATTCAAGGCGGCATGCAGCTTGACTAAATGTAAAACTAGCACACGGTATTCCCACTGAAATTTGTCGACTCCGGTTGAATTCAGCCAATCGCTGTGCCAAGCCTGTGTATCACGTGATGTGAACTTAAATCTGACCCAGTTCCTTCAGATCAGGGGCAGATAATTAGACAAGAGAACGATTAGTGTGCACACAAGCGGAGCAACTCTTGAAGCTCAGTTTTTCACGATTTCTCTCCCGTGTTTTGTTTTGGCTACGTACCAGAGATGCAAATTTGGAGGAAAACGCTACATATTCCTCTTACACATAACGTTGCAGATGACACCCAAGAAATGCTTTAAAATTCACCCCCCAAAAATCACAAAAATCAGGCAGCCATAGACTCATGTGCAGAGTAAATTTAAACAAATTCCAATGTTCCGTTTTTTGGCAATGTTGGCAGCGACCACTTACCCCCCTCATTCCACGGTCGTCTGCTGGCTCATGTGCCAGCCGTGCATGAATACAAATAGTCTACAAGCCAGCCTCATTTTCCCCTAATTTTACTATTACCTGGCATGAAATTTGTTTACAAAGCCAACAAAAAGCACCAGATTGCCATTTTTTACTCTGCACACAAATTTTAAAAGGGGCAAAGATTTTCTACTATATTTAGCCGAGTGGTAACTACATGACCCGGAAGCTAATACCATTCTGTAACCTGTTTGTCCAGGCTGATCAACAAGCTGCTGGAGAGTGACGGGAAGAGCAAGGTGCACGTGCAGAAGAAGGTCGCGTCCATGTTCGTCGCTTACACCAACATTGAGAACTTCAACAACGGCTGCCTGGAGTACGGACTGGCCAAGGAGTTTACTGTGCAGTCGGCGGATCTGTGGGAAGGCCGCAAAGGTCCCTTCCTGAACGTCATCAACTGTCTGCACAGCTTGGGATTCTTGGTGCGTCGATAACCCATTTATTCCTAGCGTCCCATTGTGGGACGTTTTAGTCTACAACAGGGTATATGTATGCGAATGTGACACTACAAGGGGGCAGAGTCGCACAGCCATTTTTGAGAGTATGGATTCCCTTTTTTTTTTTTTTTTTTTAGGAATCTCAAGTAACTACATGTACTAGCAACTTCTGCGAAAGTTTCGCAGCTGAATGTAGCGTATAATTATGTATACGTTTTACCAGCTTTTCAACAGGGTGGGTGGGTATTTGGGGGGGTTTAACGTCCTTTTCCACCACATACGGGTGATATATGAAGGACGGGGCAACGACAAAAGGCCAGCACAAGTATTTGGCCCCAGCCAGGAATCGAACTCACGACCCGAGCAATGGAAACCCAGCGCTCTACCATTCGGCCACCCCCGGCTCCCCCTTTTTCAGCAAACGTACCTCAAGCCAACACCGTGCTACAGAAATGCTTTTTTTATACTGAAAGGAAGCTTGTTTTGCACTTTCCCTCTATGCCAATACCTCCATCTGCTCAAAATCATCCTTTGTCCCCATTTTCTGGGAGCCCATTCCAAGTTTGTTGTTGTTGTTGTTGTTGTTGTTGTTGTCGTCTAACTGTCTGTTTTGCTAGTCCAAGAATCGAGATGTGGTTCTTGTTTAGGGAGAGCAATGACTGTGCTTTGTGGCATTCCGTTTAATGTCCCCCCCCCCCCCCCCCCCGCAACCCCGCCCCGTAAAAAAATGAGGTAATCCTCTTGTAACTATGGGATTGTTTCAAATTTGTATAGTTGTCCTCGTAAGATATAGGGGAGCCGGGATGGCTGATTGGTAGAGCGTTGGACTCGCAATGCTCGGGTTGTGAGTTCGAATCCCGGCTGTGTGAGGCCAAATATTTGTGCTGGCCTTTTTCTCGTTGCCACGTCTTTGACATCTCCCACACGTTTTGGAAAAGACCGCTAAACACCCAAACACCCCCCCCCCCTTCCCACCCCTTCTCATAAGATATAGGAGTGAGAACACCAGGTCGATAATTATGCGGTAGTCTGGAGTTATGTCCCGTCGAGTATTATTATAATATTCAGGCACCCGCGGTCCAAAGCACATTCTAATCTGCCTTGCAAACCTTGTTCCAGAAATCAGAATAGCTGCCATGAATGCACCAGTCTTTGCTGTACACATAACCGTTTGATTTAAACATGGTTTTATTTCGCTGGCCAGTTTACACAAAACAGAAGTATTCAGGCGGTGACAAAAACTGAGCCAGAAGCCTGTATATAGCCTCCGCCTGTGAACATACACAAGGTAGTACGGCGAATACTGTGGCAGCATACAGCATCATAATAACAATGAACAGACAGGAGAGGGAGGGAGAGGGAAAGAGGGAGAGTAAGAAGAAGGGAAAGTGAGAAGAAGAGAGAGGGAGGGGAAAGGAAGGGCGGGGGAGGCCCCGGGGGAATTGGTTCGGTTGGCGCAGCTGACAGACTGCCCGCGGCACAATAAGTGCTTAAACTACTTTTCTAATAAGTACCGAGTATATGGTAACCGTTTGTTTGAGGGAGTCTGTGTGATGTGGATTGTCTGTGGTTGACTGCGCTGAAAGTGTCGATCAATCTTTCTGTGTAGTTACTTAACTGTGTTGTTGGCGCCCTCTGTTTGTTACGCCCGAAGCGCCGATACAGTCTTTGTTGCTTGTGGGGCTTTGGTTGTAAGGCAGTTAGAGCTTGTCTGAGGATAAGCGACATACAAGTTATTATTATTATTATTATCATTATTATTATTATTATTATTATTGTTCTTGTTGTTGTTGATTAGGTCATCATCATCATGATCATTTTTACCATCGCAGCTGTTGTCAGTTGTATTTGTTGTTGTTTTTGTGGGGTTTTGTTTGTTGTTGTTGTTGTTTTATTTTTGTATTCTTTTGTTGTTGCTGATGTATTGGTTTCTTTGGGTTTTGTTGTTTGTTTTTCTCTTTTGTTGTGGTTATTTTTTTTTCTTTTTCATTTTGGTTTGTTTGATAGTGTTGTTACACTCTCTCTCTCTCTCTCTCTGCGCGCGTGTGTGCCAGTGTGTGTGTGTGTGTGTGTGTGTGTGTGTGTGTGTGTGTGTGTGTGTGTGTGTGTGTGTGTTGTTGTTGTTGTTGTTGTTGTTTTACATTGCTCATTGTTTAGTTTCTCTATATAATTATGTAATTGTGTGTATATATTCATGTATCCTTTTCTCCACACCTTATCGCGAACATTCGGTATGGATGATGTTAATTAATATTCAGGGAACTTAACTTAGTGGGTCCCGAATCTAATCTTGACTTGACCTGACTTCTTCTTCGTCTCATGTGAATCTGTTTTGTGTTTGACATGCAGGCCAACAGCAAAGGGTTCCCTGTGATGTATACAGGAGAGCAGCAAAGGACGATGGACTTCGAATGAACTCTCATCCGTACCATGTAACACAACTGTAACATACTGCCAAAACTCAAGTCTCGCTCCGATACTCTCAAATCTCGCGATACTTGCTCCGAGACTATGATTCGCTTGGCTTCTTTTATCATCAGTCTTCTTTGTACATTCGGACAACTTTTTGCTTGTGTGTCGACCACAGCACATGTTTCATTCAAAAATCTCTTGTTTAGTAGAATGCAGTCTGCTTTTAAATGTGTCAGATTAAAGGATAGGAGCATATGAGTTGTCTTCTTTCGGGTTAACTTTGTACTGAATGTGTATAGTACGATAACGGAGTGGTGAATATTATTACAATGTCAGTTCGGAATTCCGCTTATGCAGTAGTTTTTCGTGCTGCAGGTGTTTAAGTTGTAAGCGCAAAGTGTATTAAGTACTTCTGTACAAACTCCACAACTGTTATTTGTGTGGATTTTTTTTTCGTTCTTTCTTTCTTAAAACATATAAAAAGATATATTTGGAAAAAAAAAAACGTTCTTTAATGTGAAAGACAAAACTACCGGAAGGGAATCCCATGAGTTGTCTGGCGTTTTTAGTAACTTTCTTAAAACAGTGGCAAACAAAGATGTATTTGAAAAAAAAAAAAAACGTTCTTAAGTGTGAAAGACAAAACTACCGGAAGGGAATCCCATGAGTTGTCTGGCGTTTTTAGTAACTTTAAAAAAAAAAGTATGTATTCAGAAAATGTCCTTCTGCTTGACGCAAGCACTACGCAAAATCGTTGTGAAATTAGATTAAATCTGCCAACAGGATTTTGCACGCACTTCCACCCATCCACCCTGGACTCATTGTGGTAACACACGCACACACACACACACACACAATCTTGTTTACCGCTTGCGTAAGTTTTAAGGTTTTTTTTTTTTCTGCTGCCACGCTTTAAAGGATAGAATCTGGGGCAAAAAGCTTTAACGTGTTCTGAATTTTGTTTGAATATCTTTAAAAACCAGAACCGCTTCAGACAAGCAACTGTGAACGAAAAGCAAGACTCAAGGAGAAGATGCAAGTGTGGTTTGGGTGGCCTGTACATGCGATTGCGTAATCAGGTTTTTTTCTTTTGTACGTAATATTGTTATTGTTGTTTGTTTTTACTATTAATATTATCACATTTTGGCTCTTTTCTTTCTTCGAGGGAACTTTCACAAACATCGACTTTTTTTTTTTTTTAAACCACAGTCTGGTCCAATCAGATTGATTGGTGTTATGGAAGACCTCACAGACGGGAGATACAACAGATAGTGGAAAAAAAATACCCGACACCCACAAATCCGATTCAATTAAGAGATTAAAGAAACGCATTACGTTTGGTGAACTAGAAATATTATTGTTAGTTACCACTCCACAATGGCAACAACGCATTCAAAGGGAGTTTATTTTCATTCGTGCCGAGTAGAGTTTACCACGCGTCTACGGGTTTCGTCCGATAAAAACAGATTACTTTGGCAAGATTTGTCACGCATGAATTTTCTGCACGGTTTCATTTTTATCTTCCTGTTTTCCTGTTGGAATCTTGAATTTTGAATAGACAGTATATACCGCTGCTCGTTTTTGTCGTTAAATGCTACGATGTATGATCATACGACTATGCAAATTAAATGTTACAACAATCTGAATATTTGAAATTTTTACTTTCTTGCTGTGATTCAGTTGTTGAAATTTGTAGTATTATCATCTGATTGAAGTTGTTGTTGTTGTGACTTTTGTTGTGTTCTTCTGGTTTGTTTGTTGTTTGTTTGTTTGTTTTGTTACTCAGTTCTTTTTGTTGTTGTTGTTAGGTTTTGTTGTTGTTGTTGTTGTGGCTGGTGGTGGTGGTGGTGGTGGTGGTGTGTGTGTGTGTGTGTGTGTGTGTGTGTGTGTGCGCGCGCGCGCGTGTGTGTATGTGTGTGTGTGTGTGTGTGTGTGGTTTGTTTGTTGTTTTTGCTGTTTTTGGTTTTGCTTTGTGTTGTTTTGATTTGGGGTTTGTGTTTATGTTGTTTTGCTATCTGGTTGTCTTTCACTGTATTGTTCGTAAACACACACACACACACACACACACACACACACACACACACACACACACACACACACACACACATGCACGCACACACACACAAACGCACAAAAAGCAACACGTCTGTATTGCGGTAAACCATTACACTTTTAATTCTGCTATACCATAACCACGACAGCGAATATTTCAGCCCTGTTTCTTTTAATCGACAAAACTGTCTTTAAATAAATCCTGCATTTCTGTAGCTCTTCTCAACAACAAAAAAGTCTTTCCAACACCATGAACCACGATTACCCTCAGTATGGAATATTGCTGGTCATTTGTGTGCCGATACATACAGATATCACTGAGAACGAAGTAACACTTGGCTGTGACTAAGAAATACTTTAAAAAAAAATGGGTGCAAATATATAAGAGGAACTGCCGGGGAATGCAACTGCTGGTTGATACGTACTCATTATTATTATTATTATAATGTCAGTTAGTGGGTACACCATGATGATGTTGAAAGTGCGGGCTCTCCGACAACTAGGCGTGAGCGAACCTGAAAGAAGAAAGAAGAAAACTGAAGCACGACATTGTGGACATCTTTACACATTATCTTCTTTTCTTTTTTTTTCTTTTCTTTTTTTGCTGCTGCCCCAACTCTTCTGCCAGCTCCAGTGGTGTTCCTCCCAGGTCATGGGTAAAATCCAAGGAAGGCTTGAAAGCTGGGGCATTTGTTGTTGTTGTTGTTGTTGTTATGCATGATGAGGTAGGAAAAATCCCGCTTGCCTAGGCTCCGTCTCGAACCCGGGTCTCAAGGTCCATGGTCCGAAGTGCTAACCACCAGACTCAGGGCCGGATCAATCAGTTTTCGGGGGCTGGGGGGGGGGGGGGGGGGGGTCTGTTTTTTTTTTTTTTTTTTTTTTTTCCTATTGCCCGGGTCTTGTAAAAGGCCAAACACAACAACCGACGTTTTTGAGTTTCTAACTGTTGTTATATACGGCACTAAAACACAAGCGTTACAACTGAAAGCATCCCCCCCCCCTCCCCCGATCCGGCCCTGAGACTACGGGGGCCCGTGTTTGTACACATTATCTTGTACCTGGCATTTAAGCGTGTGTCTATATAACACTTAAAGCATCAGTAGGTACGACGGGCATACACCAGAGTGTAGACAACTTTTCATCGAATGTGCTTAAAGATCTAAGCTCCCCCCCCAAAAAAAAAAAAAACAAAAAAAAAACAAACTTCCAAAGTATGAAACAAATTTACAGAGTCGACCGTGCCGAGTCGACGGTCAACTCTGTCACACTTGCAGAGTTTTCAGTGTCCCTGAAACCCCAGTAAAAGCCAAGGGCAGCCTGATTTCACAGCTTAGTTTGCGTTTTGACACTGAACGAGAAAGATCGTGCAGCACTCAACATCCGCTAGACACTGTAGCGATGTGTCTCGCTCACTGGCACTGACCAAACGCCAAATAATGTCACGGCAAACTCGTGCTCTGGTTTTATACGAGTGCCTGAAGCGCTTAAAACTCTGCAACTGTGACAGAGATTTTAGTGCCCGCGTTTTCGAAATCACCCAAAGTCGCGGTGGTCAAAGGACGTTTAACTATACAATGACCACCACCCATCCACCGTATCGGCAAATGATGAGAGTAACGGACCCCCCCCCCCCTCCCCCCCCCAAAAAAAAAAAGAAAACACACAAACAAAAAACAAAACAAACAAAGAAACAAAAAACAAACAAACAACAACAACAACAAAACCTCTACCTCAACCTGTCCTTAACCAAACCGAAAAATGACGTGCTTTTTGGTGACCTGGGGTGAGCGGTGGTCTAGTAGGTAGCGCGTCGGACTTAGCCGTTGCGCTACTGAACGCTGTCACGCCGAAGCGTGCGTTCGAGCAGAGCTCGAGCGGTGATACGAAATGCCGGTGTTTCCTGGCGACATGGCTGCTCATCGGGTTTTTTTTTCTCCGGGTTATCCGGCTTTCCTCCCCCGGCAAAATTAAATAAAATAGGACAGGTATGTTGGGCGGCGCTGCACCGCGGCGAAGCGCTACCCCCGGGAGAAACAACCGGAATTTCCCGAGAGGGATAATAAAGTAAGAAACAACGACAACAACAACAAAACAGTATTATTTTTTTTAATCTATACAGGATAGCGAGAGTGCGAAGGCTACCTCACGGCTGACATGGATTTTCCGGTTTAGTTCCTATACTGAACCCGTGTTGTTCACTAAAGAGCACGTGATATCTCGCCTTCAGTCTTTGACTGGACAAGATGTTGTGATGCACATGTACACACGCCCACGCAGAGGGAGAGCAAGCCACTAAACGAAACCGATAATAAAACAATGGTTGCCTTCATTCCCTGATTTACACCGCTTACCTCAACGCCGGCTCTCCGTCTGCTCGGACTGGACGCTCTGCTCCTCACTGGCCCTCTTGCGCCTGCGCCCTGGCGACAGAGGAGACTGGAGATAGTAGTACTGGTTGGCTGCACGGTCCAGTGCCTCTGTGAGGCAGTGGTTACCCAACCGGAACTGACAAGTCCTCTTCCTGCAAGGGAACGGGAACCGGTTTTAAAAAAATGACAGTGAAACCTGTTTCGGTTTGCATGGCTCACCGCAAAAATAAAAAACGTAAAGCACGTGACACGTTTTCTCTTTAAAAAATTGAAATGGGGGGAAAAATCCTTGCCCACGTAGAAGAAGAATGCAACAGGAGTGCAAATGTGTATTGAAAAGGACACTTTTGAACCATCAGCGAGTTTGCAGAAATGTAAGGATTCCTGCAAATCTAAAACAGCTAACTGCATGCAAACGTCATGCACGAAATTTAAAAGAAAAGGAGAAAAATCCATGACAAAATACGTAAAATATCCCCCCCCGAAGTTTGGCCAGTTTTGAGGGGGAAAAAAGAGACAGAGAGAAGAAACAAAACTTGTTGCTGGCGATTTTGTTGTTCACAAGTAATCTGCAAGACTGATTCCCAATTTTGTGTTAGTTGGAGATCGAGGCAGAAAGAAAATTTAGCAGGCAAAACTTAGGACAATTGTCTCTGGAGCCAAGTACGGTTCTGTTCCGTATAAACTCTAACAGGTTTCACTGTGACACATTTAACCAAAAAATTGGAACATGAGAGGCTGCAAGAGAAAACAGGCTGTAGGTATCCGGCAATCTGTCACTCCAGTCTCGGTCTCCGCCAACTTTGCTGTAAGAAGACGGAAATCATGTATTATTAATTAGGTCAATAGTTCAGTGCGAAGGAAGAATCTGTACCATGCACCACTAGACTGAGCACCATGCCAAGCTAGTTGCCTTTTTGTCACGCAAAAGATGGCCCAAAAAACAAAAACAAAAAACCCGAAAACAGCAGCAGCAGCAACAACAACAGCAACAGCAACAACAACCAAGGATCTTACAGGGGCTAATGCTTCCACTGTTATGCCCACAGATCCTTCGGAGCTGTTTCCGGGGGAGCCGGGGTGGCCGAATGGTAGAGCGTTGGACTTCTAATGCTCGGGTAGTGAGTTCGTATCCCGGCTGGGGCCAAATATTTGTGCTGGCATTTTCATCGTTGCCCCGTCTTTAATATCACCCGTATGTGGTGGAAAAGGACGTTAAACCCCCAAACACTCCCCCCCCCCCCCCCCCCGAGCTGTTTCCGTGGTATCTATCATCACACCAAGACACCTGGACAGTGACAGCGGCTGTAATGCTGACACTCAGCCGACAGAAGCGTACTCGATGACGCGGAAGCCACACTGAGCGCTCCATTAGTGTAACAACAGTCGTAGGATTTGAATGTTCGACCGCTCGCGCAAAGTGTAAACAGCATTGTGTCGCATTAAGAGCTGTACTGATCGTCAAGTTGGAGTATTTCAAGCGCACACACGTGGGAAACTGTTTCAAAAACATTAATTGGCTTGGCGAAGCTAGAACTAGTCCGTTTAAGATGTGGCCATGAAGTGATGGTACGTCTATGGTAATTGACAAAATGAATTGATGCTTCTGTTGTATTGATCTTTCTGTTGTCGTTGTTGTTGTTGTTGGCGTCGATGTTGTTTTCGGTGGCGGTGGTCGCGATGCTGCCTTTAGAGTTGTTGGTGGTTGTTGTTGGTATTTTGCACAATAATTTCAGCTTTTAATTTCCCCGTAAGATCTAAGTGTTTATCCCCAAGATGCCCTTGCCTTTTTCTCATTGCCCCGTCTTTGATATCACGTGGTGGGAAATGACGTTAAAATCCCAAACAACCACCCTTATCCCTGAGAGTTAACTCTAAGTGAAACACCAGCGCTTCCTAAAGGCGCACCGTGTGACCTGGCATTCAGTAATTAAGCCGCTAGTCCCAGCTGCAGCCCTGGAATCTTCTGTTTGCCCCAGTTTCTGGACATTTTATTGACACCAGAGGATCCCACCTCCCTCAGAAATCAATAGCTGTGGAACGGCCATATGCTTAATTTGAAGTCTATTAGCTTTCTACAGCATCATGTCTCGAGTTCATTAGGGAAATAAAATCGATTTTTGTCGAAAGACCATGTTATCCGCAGAAACGCGATTACATGGGTTTTTTTTTTTTTTTGGTATTAACTTTTTGATTAACGTCTTCGTTGAACCCGTTTGATTGCACAAGAGGGATGGCCGTGCACCTCTGATGAAACGATTTCAGCGCGCCAATTTCCCTGTTCACTGGGTTTCACGTATGTCACCTGATGTTCTGGAGCAGTGCGTGCACCTGCCGCGCTCGAAATGATCTATGTTAATGATTAGTACAGTTCTTAATGCGAGACAGTTTCCTGTTCACTGGGTTTCACGTATGTCACCTTATGTTCTGGAGCAGTGGGTGCACCTGCCGCGCTCGAAATGATCTATGTTAATGATTAGTACAGTTCTTAATGCGAGACAGTTTCCTGTTGACTGGGCTTCACGTATGCCACCTTATGTTTTGGAATAGCGGGTGCACCTGCTGCGCTCGAAATGATCTATGTTAATGATAATGCAAGACAATGTTGTCTGAATTCTGAGGGAGCAGTCAAAAATACAAATTTTGTGCGCTCGAAATGATCTACATTAATGATAAGTAGAACTCTTAATGCGAGACAATGCTGTCTGAACACTGTGCGAGCGGTCGAAAATTCAAATATTGTGTGCTCGAAATAATTTATCTGAATGAGAAGTAGAAGTCCTAATGCAAGACAGTGTTGTCTGAAGTCTGCGCGAGCGGTGGAAAATTCAAATTCTGGGCGCTCTAAATAATTTATCTTAATGATAAGTAGAGCTCTTAATGCGAGATAATGTTGTCTGAACTCTGCGCGAGCGGTCGGAAATTCAAATTTTGTGCACTCGAAGTAATCTATCTTTATGATAAGTAGAACTCTTAATGCGAGACAATGCTGTCTCAGCTCGGTCTGAAAATCAAATTTTTCTACTCAGCGGATGACCGCGCCAACAAGCCTCTGGCTCAGTCCTTGTGTTAGCCGCGTCAGTGTGTACCCTTCTGTTGGCTAAGCTTACGTATGTTTTTATGGCTTAAAGCCGCGCAAGCACCAAAGACTAATTTGCGGCTAAGTGTGTCTGCACTTCGAGAAATAAAAAGGGATATATTATCTCTTTTGGAACTATAAAAGTGTATAAAAATTATTTGCCACAACCTAGCTGTTACAGAATGTTTTTGTTTGGTTTTTTTTTCCCCCGCTTTTTACGCTTTTATCCCCCGCAGAAAACTTTATCCGGAATTTCTTAAAGGAAAAAGGAACAAAAAAGAAAAACATCCCCTCTCTGACTGAGATTTTTGGTAATATCGACTCCACGCTGAAATTTTTTTGATATGGAGAACTCGTAAAGATTATGACGAGAAATAAAAACAACAAACAAACAAACAAACAAAAAAATGTAACGTTGGACAAATGATGCAAAGTGGTCTACCCGTTCCCTGCGCACACACGCACTCACAGCAGCAGAACGACAACATGGCACGGCTATGAGAGGGTGAAGAGATGGGCTCTCAGTCGGGACTTAAAGTTTCCTTAAAACATGACGCGGTCCTGAGGTTAAAGATCTACCCAACGATAAAAAATGTTTAAAGTGTTTTGGAGTCGACTGCTTTTGTACTTTGCACATTCACAGTAAAACCATGTGCGTTTATAAACGAGTCATTAAGATATACTTACTCGTGTTGTTTGGCCTCTTCACCAAGCTCGCTGAGGAGTCGTCGGAGAGCGGTCACCGCCAGCATCTGTTCGTGGAGGTTGTTCAAAAGCCTGTGGAAGACACGACCATTCACTATGAGAAGAGAGATGAAGAAAGTATCCGTGCTTCTGTTAAAGGAAATCGTTACTCTCCAACCGTCAGTGGTTGTTTGTTTGTTTGTTTTTTGTTTGGTTTCCCCGTTGCGTCGTTGTCGTTAACTCTCTCTCTCTCTCTCTCTCTCTCTCTCTCTCTCTCTCTCTCTCTCTCTCTCTCTCTCTCTGCATTATTCCTGCACCACCTGCATCATCTTTCTTTCAGAAACCTCTCAATAAGCTCCCAGTTAAGGTGGAGCCATGCGTTATATCAAGTCATCATCATCATCATCATCATCGTCGTCGTCGTCGTCGTGGTTGTCTCATCGTCATCATTAACTCTTTCCCCTCAGTCGCCTGAACTCTTCTTGGTGTGAACGCGAGATCTCGAGAGATCAGTCAATCTGCCAATCTAACCCAAAATTACCAAACCACACACAAAGCATCCTATTCCCTCCTGATTTCAAACATTCAAATTACGCTTTCATTGCCAGCAACTTCCCATTCCACCCCCTCCCTCCACCACCACCACCCTCCTTTTTTTTCGGCTGACCGGTTTGCCGTATGAATGCAGCAAAGTCTTGGGATGACGTCACACAAAACATCCCCCCCTCCCTTACCCACTCCCCCACCTCCCCAAATGTCACTCCCCTTCCCATGCCCGCCACTATCTCCCCTCTGCCCCCCCCCCCTCCCCTTATCTCCACCACCCCCGACCCCCTTCCTCCCCCCCTCCCCCCACAACCCACCACCACCCCCTGGCCTTCACACTTCCCCCTCCTTTACTTCAATTCTGGTGCCAGAAGGCAGAGATAGGTCCGCACATTCACACGTATGCTAATCTGATGGGTGGCAAAGCTACGCGTCTAGCTCCGCTCAATTACGTTTTGCATTGGCCGGATTTCACGTCTCATTGTGCTGCTACAGGGCAATCTGGGACTCCATTTCTTTTTTGCACCTTGTTTTGATCCGTATCCCGCTGCATGTTTACAACGAACTTACTCGCCAGCCAGTCAATGCATTGCCTGGTGATTTTTCAACGTTCCCAATTCTTCCAATGAATGACGATGTTTACTCCACCAGAAAACCTTCACTTTCGCGGTCGCCGTGCGCGTCTCGTTTCAATCTCGCCGAAGCACGTTTCCCCCGAGACTTTAATTTTCTTGAAAGTTGGAAACAGCCAGTCGATGACAGTTTGGTTTTCATTTTACAGATAACGGCTCCATCGTTAGACTGATTGGACGATCTTGCACTCATACGGTTAAGTGCACCGAGCAAGTGAGTGAATCTGTGTGTTTGGAAACTAAAAGAACTCATCCAGTGAACTACTCTGAGAAAACCTGAATGCGCAGATGAGTTCAGTCGGTGACATTTAAAACTCAGACAGCCAAGTGTCGACGTCCTTGGGTTTGGTACTGTGTACGTTTTGTCTACTTCTGTTGTAAGTAAAGGACAATTTGGGTCACTCCCAACGGAAGAAGTGGGTCGCCGTTTCTACAGGGCTCACCAATTTGTCTTGCACTTGTTTTTCTTCTTTTGCTTTTTCTTCTTCTTCCATTGCATAGGGTGAACTTGTTTTCCAATTCGCGGACATTGAAGGTGTTGTTCAGGGATGTTCTCCCCCTGACAGCATCTTCAGTTTCTTGAAAGAGTCGAATTTGTTTTTATAAGATATAGACATGTCAAATAATAGGAAATCTCCTTGACTTCTGTATGTTTAGTTTTCAAAAAGTTTTGGATGTACAAAGAGATGTAACTTGTTTATCTCATTTAAACTGGATAATTTTTAATGAATATTTACATATTGTTTTAAGGAATACCCTTTTATGTTTCACTAGCAGCTCGGGTATACATGTACACCAGTTTACTTGTTGTTACTTGTCTAGGCTCATGGCAAATTTGGTGACAATCGGCTGACTCGTTTGGACGCCAACCCCTCACACACACACACACACACACACACACACACACACACACACACACACACACACACACACACACACACACACGCTAGCCGCTTATTATCGATGATCTGGCGGAGAAGATCGTTGTTTAGCCGCGAAATAGTCTTTGTTGCTTGCGTGGCGTTAAGCCCTAACTAACTAACTCCAATTCGCGGCGCCTTCCGTATAGTCCCAGCAGGATCTTTATGTGCAGAATTTTGATAATGATGCATGCATGCACCTCCCGCTAGTCTCTCAGGAGGCGTTTGATTAATCTTTCCCAAGCATGTGTGTGTGTGTGTGTGTGTGGGGGGGGGGGGTAGTATGTAGTGTGTGTGTGTGTGTGTGTGTGTGTGTGTGTGTGTGTGTGTGTGTGTGTGTGTGTGTGTGTGTGTGTGTGTGTGTGTGTGTGAAGCACCTACAGCTCCTAACAGCGGGTGAGCGGTGGTCTAATAGGTATTGCGTGGGAAAGGCACCGTAAACGATTCTGCACGTAAGTTTTAACGTGATTTGGTAAGAAAGCATCCCCATTCAAATTTCTGCCCACTACAAGATTCAAACCCTTTTCCCTTGTGTTGTTGCTTTCGTTGCTGTTCAGTTTGTTGTTGCTCCATCCAGCCATTAATGTGATCAATAGTACATAATAAAAGTAAGTTTAATAATTTTTCTTTTTAAAGAAAAGGGATATCTCTTTTGGAACTATAAAAGTGTATAAAAATTATTTGCCACAACCTAGCTGTTACAGAATGTTTGTTTTTTTTTTCCCCGCTTTTTACGCTTTTTTCCTCCGCAGAAAACTTTATCCGGAATTTCTTAAAGGAAAAAGGAAAAAAAAACAACATCCCCTCTCTGACAGATTTTTGGTAATATCGATTCCACGCTGAAATCTTTTTGATTAGAGAACTCGTAAAGATTATGACCTGTCATCGATGGGCGGTCTTTTCCCTTGAAAAAAAAAAAAAAATCCGCTAAGCGAACATTTTCGGGGAAATGTCCACTCATGACTTGCAAGACAATTCACCTGCAGAACTTAAATGGTGTTATTTTGCCTGTGTATCTGGAACACTTCGAGTCGATTACATACAATTCGGACCTACAGTCTGCGTGCTCATTCCCACCATATGGCCGTAGCTGCATGCCTGTCTGTCTGTATAAGCAAAACAAAACACTACCAGCCCGATTTCTGCATTTAGTTGTCCCCTGTCATCATCCTTCTCAAACTGCTGTAAAACAGCCGACAATGACATCCAGTAACCATGAACCATCGAGTGCTGGCGAGAGATCCAGTTACTCCACTTATAAGTCATGGATATTTATGAATGGATGTGGCCAGACGTCGCCCTGCAACTAGAGAGTAACCGTAGTAACGAGAGAAAAAACAGATGCAGATTGGAATGGTGTAGCGTGGAAGGGAAAAACCAGATGAGACACCCTGTGAAGGTTTAACCCAATATGTCGAGCACAGCAGTGTTAATCGTGAAGTTATGTGTGTTGTACAACACAGAGAACAAAAGGCAAGATCGATTTTGAAACCCAAGACATGATTGCGAGATCTATGAATGGAAATGTAGAAGAGTTTGTAGACTGGATTTATACAATATTTGTGTGAATGATATTCCACTAGAGAAGAAGATAGTAGACTTTAATTGTAAAATTTGCGTT